>JAQZBX010017895.1:0-11098 GCA_029593785.1 Cabassous unicinctus | reverse complement strand
TCAGCTTTGGAAGAAATTCCCTAAAGAAATAGTTCAATTAAACCATACTCTGAGAATAAAAATAAAAAAACAAAAAAATTAACAAACAAAAACCACTCTCTGAGGCCCACGGCCATCCTATGACATGACTGGTTCTGTGTGAGACAGAGCAGGTCAGACTCTGGCCCATGCCTGGGAAAAAAAATACTGTTAACCTCTATCAGTCATTTTCGCTCTAGTGTAAATGAGATTCCTCCATCCAATCTTCCAAAGGCTAAAGAGAGAGTTTAAGCCCCAAGGCCTTAGGGTGAGTAAGTATTAAACTGGGTGGCTGAAACGGAATGTAGTTTCAAACCCAGGTTCTTCCCCTTGCTAGTTGAATGACTTGGGGCTATTAATTCAACCTCTGAGTCTCAATTTCTTTATCCCCAAATAGGAGAAGGAATAATTCCAAGATTGTTGAGACCACAAATGGGGGCATATGTGTGAAGGCACTTGTCATACAATAGGTACTCAGTCTTTATGACTTTCCTTCCTCCCTTTCTTCTTTCTTCCCTCCCTTCCTTCCTTCCTTCTTTTCTCTTTCCTCACAGGTCTTCAGGCCCCATTGGCAGAGGAAAGCTGCCCATATCACAGCTGCTCTGGGACAAGGCCTGGAGAACAGTCCAGTGTACTGGGAGCCCCAGGCACAGTTCTGGGTGGACTGACTAATGCTGAAACTGGGGCCTGGAACAGGGTTCCAAGTGGATGATCTGGGGCTGGCCTTGACCACACTTGCTAAAGAGCTGTCTTTGGGTGGACATGCTCTGAACACCTGGAGATGAACATTGAGAGCATCCGCAGAGTCATCTTTGCCAAGCTGGGTTTGAACTTGAGGTTGGTAACCCAAGGGGCTGTGTGTTAGGAAAGGGTCCTTAACTTGATTATGCTCCAGGATGGAGACCCAGGACTATAATCTGTGTCCTCCCCTATAGCTCAAAGAACATCACCTACCCAGGAGGAGACAGAAGAGATCCCTATCTGGCATTGGGAACAAATATGAGAGGTTCAAACAGCAATGCAAACTTGCCAGACACCAAGGCAAAGTGGGCATGGCTGCCCTTCCACCTTATAGATCAATAGATCTGACTACGCAAAACTTTAAATTATACTGAAAAAAAAAAGCACAATAAACAAAACTAAAATGGCAAATAAGAAATTAGCAATGCTATTTGCAGTGCATATAACAGATAAGGAGATAATATCCTTTTTACTGAGAAAGTTTTTCAAACCTATTAGAAGATGAATCTCCCAATAGATAATAGACAAAGTATGAAGGGGCAATTCTCAAAAGAAGCATGATCATGCAGAACTAGACACAAAACACTCCTGGGGGTGGGGAATGGCTATAAATTGGAATAAACTTTATGAGAAGAATTGGGCAGTTTGTTTCAAACTCCTTCCTTCACTTTGACCCAGCAATTCCATTGAGGAATTTATTCTAGGAAGCAATTAAAAAAAGAAAACCAAGATGTATAAGGATAACCACAGCAGTGCTAGTTATAATAGTGAAAAATTGGAAGCACAGTAAATATTCAATAGAGTATGATAAATAACACATTGGTACTTCCAAACAATGAAGTGTTATTCAGGCATTAAAAATTATGTCAGGGAGGAGTATTTGTGGACATAGGGAAGCATGTACAATATATTATTGGAGAAAAAAAGATAAAACATTATAATAGTATGAGTTTGTTTTTAAAGAAAATACATGTACTTTGAAAAAATAAAGAACACATTCTAAATATTACTAGTGGTTATATCTGAGTAGTGCTATTATGGGGGATTTGGGGGGTTTTGTAATTGTTTTTCTGTGTTTTCCAAATTTTCTTCATTAAGTATTTTGACTTTTGTCAAAAAGAAAAAAAAAATCCTCCAAACAAAAAAATATGTAAAAGAACAATTTTATGGAGAAGCTTTTTCCCCAGGCCCTCACACCCATGCCCTTCAGGTTGAACTAGCACATGCTGTCCAGCAGTGATACAAGTCAGAGTCCTGGAAACCAGGATCTGGGTCTTGGTTGTGGTCAGCCTGAGGCTGGGTAAGTCCCTCCTCATCCCCAAGGGTCTTCAGAGCCCAGGCTCTTGGGGGTATGACAAGAGCTTGGTGAGCCTGAGAAGACAAGCTTCCAAGAAGAGGGGTGACCTCTTCCCTTTTACCCCTTCCCCAACCAGAAATAGACCCATGACCAGGACCTGCCGGCAGGTGAGAGACTCGTCTCCAAGCCATAGGCGGCGTCTCTAGGCAAGTGTCTATGAGCCCAGGAATTCTCTGTCTGGATCTGTTGTGGAAATCAGGGGGTTCGTGCATTTAGATGGGATAAAAAATTACATTTTACTTATCAATAATCTCTATCTGAAATTTAGCGCTAAACCTCAGCAGTATTAACAGTATCTGTGACTTTGTCACTAAGAAAAATCACAGATGTCATATCACATTACAATTCCTTATAGGTGTATCAAAATAGATTAAACTTATCCTCACTTCAAATCTCTGGCAGTTATTATATCCACTGCTAGATTTTGTTATTTAAAGTGTCAATAAGGAAGCACATCAATTACTATATTCCAACTACCTCATAAAAATATTTTTATAACTGTATTACAGTATAATTGATTTCCTTTATAAACATCTGTATTTTATTTTACATATTTAAAAGTATTATTCTGAGAAGGGGCCAGAAGCTTCACCATATCACCCGAAAGACTAAGAACCGCTGCTACAAGCCCAGAGCTTTGAGACAGAGGGAAGAGAGACTTTTCCAGTTTGGATTGACTCTTCTGGCTCCATTCCTCACCCCACCCCTCCCTGGACTCACAGCCTGGCTTCTGGTACTAAAAGAACTCCATGATTAGCTACTTATTCACTCTGAATCCTTCTAAAATACTTTCCAGAATAACCAAGACTGAAGGACAGCATCCCTAATTCTCAGGTGATTTCATTCTGAACGGCAGTAAAGTTACCAATAATGATTTAATTTAGGATGCTGCAAATGTGGGCTGAGTTTTCAGGTTCTGGATTCAGAGGTTTTACAAATAATGCATTTTTTTTTCTCATTCAAGCCTCATCCCAACCCTGTGAGGATCAACCCCATTTTACAGATGAGGAAAGTGGGACCCAAAATGAAGTGACTTGCTTTATTCTTACTTAGTACACAGCAGAGCTGGGATTTGACCCTAAGCCTCCCAGTTCCAGATCCAGTGAGCTTTCCATTGCTTTGCTCCCTCCCCAGTCCACCCACACCTTGGAATAAAAGTCTATAGCAAACTTAAGTCTTGGCTTTCCCTTGGTCCTTCTGATGTTGGAAACCTGCCTCAGCTCTAAATTCAAAGAAAATTCTGTAGTTTGTCATCTGTGCAGAAAATTCCATCTGTAGAGTCTAATAACTTTTTTTAAAAAATGTTGTCTTATTACGTATATACATCAGATGCTAATTATACTATTTAGTTATTTTTAAGATTTATTTCTGGCCCCCCACACACCTTGTTGTTTTGTGATTGCTGTGTCTGTTTGTTGTGTGTGCATCTTCTCTTTTTGGGGGAGGCATCGGGAACCAAACCCAGGACCTCCCATGTGGTAGGCAGGAGCTCAATCACTCGAGTCACATCTGCTTCCCTCTAATAACTTTTTAATAACATTTTTTTTTTTTTTTTTTTTTTACCAGCCCGCACTTCTCCCTGCTTTCCTTTGGGAACTACATCTTATCCATTCCATATGTCCTGAAGAGACTGTCAATCCCAGTGCCTGGTTCCCTGCCCTGTCTCACACTCACTCCTACAGCTGTGGATGGGCATGTGACCTGAGCTTGGCCAATCAGATGCTCTCCCCTGGGAATCTTGTGCAGAGGGACCCCTGATGTGATGCTTGTGACATGAAATCATTCTGATACTAGACCCCCAGAACATGGCACACCTGATTCATCACTGTGGTCTTTCTAGTTCCTTACCTTCTCGAGGCTAATGTGTTCACATTCTCTTTTGCTTTGGTGAATTACTCAAAGTAATATCGTATATATATATATATATATAGAGAGAGAGAGAGAGAGAGAGAGAGAGAATTGATAGAGAATATATATATATATATAATATACTGACATTGGGAACAAATATATATATGTTGTTTATAAACTAGCTTCAGTTTCTGTTGCTTTCAACCAAAGAAACCTGAATGATTCACCATCAATCAAGGAAGGAAGAGGGAAGAGAAAGAGGAAAGGGAGACTTCCACTCGGCTGAGGCACGCAAGCATGGCCTGGAAGGAAGTAACCCCCCGCCCACAAGCGAAGGAACCCGGTTGCTGCACTGCGTTGAAGGCCTACTGATGAAACTCCTGCACAAGAAGACCGAAAAGTGGGGGCCTCAGTTGTGAGCGTATCAGAAACCCAAAATTGAAATGTGTCTGAAGAAACTGTGGAAGGTGGAAGTCAAAAATTCCCTGTCTATGGATGTGTGCTTGTCAGAAGCCTCAAATGGAGACATTTCTAATGAAACAGTGAGAAATGATAGTTTAAAACTCCCCAAAGAAATCTACAGTATTAACCAATGGAGAAGCAGCAACAGTCACCCAATTCAGAATCAAAAAAGAAAAAGAGAAAAATGGTAGAAAATGCTGGGCCTGATGCAAAAAAGCAAAAAAAAAAAAAAAAAAAAAAAAAAAAAAAACGAAGATAAAGAGGAGACTGAAGAAGATGCTGGAGCTCCTGAAGAAACAGAAAATAGCATGGAGAAACCAGATGATGAAGATGACAATGAAGTGCCCAGCTTGCCGCTGAGACTGACAGGAGCTTTTGAAAATATTTTCTTCACATCCCTAGCTAATCCTGTCAATGATAACACCCTGGAGGTGATAAAAGAAATGGGCATTAGCCATGACTGAAATTTAACCTAAAAGTATCAGACCACTTCTGGAAGGCAGAGATCTAGCAGCTGCAAAAATAGGCAGTGGCAAAACCCTGGCATTTCTCATCTTTGTTGTTGAACTCATTTTTAAGTTAAAATTCATGCCCAGGAATGGAATAGGAGTCCTAATTCTTTCACCGACTATGGAACTGGCCATGCAGACTTTTGGTGTGCTCAATGAGCTAATGACTCACCATGTCCACACATGTGGATAGATAATGGGCAGTAGTAATAAATCTGCTGAAGCATGGAAACTTGCAAATGGGATCAACAACATTGTGGCCACACCAGGTCGGCTCCTGGACCATATGCAGAATACCCCAGGGTTTATGTACAAAAACTTACAGTGTCTGGTTGTTGATGAGGCTGATCGTAGCTTGGATGTTGGGTTAAAGTGGAATTAAAGGAAATTATTAAACTTCTGCCAACACACAGGCAGACCATGCTCTTTTCCGCCACCCAAACTCAAAAAATTGAAGACCTGGCAAGAATTTCTCTGAAAAAGGAGCCATTGTATGTTGGTGTTGATGATGATAAAACTAATGCAGCAGTGGATGGTCTTGAGCAGGGATACGTTGTTTGTCCCTCTGAAAAAGAGATTCCTTCTGCTTTTTACATTCCTTAAGAGGAACTGAAAGAAGAAATTGATGATATTCTTTTCATCCTGTAAGTCTGTGAAATACCACTATGAATTGCAGAACTACATTGATTTGCCTGTTTTGGCCACTATGGATGGCAGGAAAAAAATAAGCCAACAGCCACATTCTTCCAGTTCTGCAATGCAGGTTCAAAGGTACTTATGGGTACAGACATGGCAGCCTGAGGGCTAGATATTCCTGAAGTCAACTGGATTGTTCAGTATGACGCTCCAGATGATATGAAGGATATATTCATCGTGTAGGTAGAACAGCCAGAGGTCTAAATGGAAGAGGACATGCCTTGCTCATTTTGCGCCCGGAAGAATTGGGTTTCCTTTGTTACTTGAAGCAATCCAAGGTTCCATTAAGTGAATTTGTGTTTTCCTGGTCCAAAATTTCTGACATTCAGACTCAGCTTGGGAAATTGATTGAAAAGAACTACTTCCTTCATAAGTCAGCCCAAGAAGCATATACGTCATACATTTGAGCATGTGATTCCCATTCTCTGAAACAAATCTATAGTGTTAACTTAAATTTGTCTCAGGTTGCTCTGTCATTCGGTTTCAAGATGCCTCCTTTTGTTGATCTGAACGTGAAGAGCAACAACGGCAAACTTAAAAAGAGACAAAGAGGTGGTGGATTTGGCTACCAGAAAGCAGAGAAAATTGAGAAGTAAAAAAAAACTTACAAAAACATTAGCAAGAAATCATCTGAGAGCAGGCAGTTCTCTCACTGAAGACACACCTTCCTCTCATCCTGAATAACTTTGTCCTGAAATGGATTTTCTTTCCCCCTTGCTCTAACAAAGGAACTTATTTCTATGATTTGGACTGATCTAATAAGAGTACTTGGGTTGCAAGCACTGAGCACTCTTTATTTCCAGAAAATCTCTTTTTTTATTTTTTGGTTATAAAGCAGTTCAGTTTTTCTTGTTTGCCCAAGGGCAAAGCTAGGGATATTTTGGTCTTTGTTGTGATGATACAATATTTTAATATAAAATCTTTTTCCCTCAAAATTTATGTCATTGTTGTTAATAGAATTCTTTCTGTACCTTTCTTTCCTGGTGCCTGAGAATTTTTAAGGCAAAGATGGCGGCACTCACTCACTGTAAAAGGCAAGGGAGAGCGTGTATTGGAGAGGTCGTGGTGAGGCAGAAAATAGTCTTGGCTTATTTTTCGTTTTGGTTGTTTCTTGGATTTTCACAGCAGTTCTTGATCCTTCTTGGAAATGCTGCAGTATAAAAAGGCAGAATTTTGGGAAATACCTTAGAAACACTTTAGATTCAAGGTGCTATCAATTTTTATATATTGCTTGCTAGTTGAATAAAGTGCTCCTTGCAAGCTTAACATTTGGGGAGAAAATCTGGGCCTTTTGAGCCTCCTTTACACCAATATGGGTGTAATCTGCTGTTCTATATTTGGTAGCTTTACAGAGACCCTTTTTAAAATGCAAGAATGGGATACTCCACATTCAAATATGTTGATTTCAAGGTGGTTTGGATTTTAGTACTTCCTTTTGACTTTGCAGAGTATTTAAATGGCAAGATCACATATCAATATACTCATAGCAAGGCCATCAAATAGTCATTGCTCAGCAAACATTCATGTTAGTGTCTTTGTGAGAAAAATAACCTCTTCCAGAATCCATGACACAAAAATAGATTGGCAGTGAAAGTTGAAAATGAAGGAAGGTCAGAGAAAACCAGCAAAGCCAGTGTTTTAGTCAGGTGGGATTTTTGTTGTAGGAGCCTTTGGTTTCTGGTGTGTTTTGTGTAGTATAGTAGTTGTATTTCGTAGTGATTCAAAACCCAAGTTGCTAGCATCATTTTGCTCTTGTGCCAGTTAACCTTCATAGAGTCCCATGAAATACAGAGGGCAGTCTTTTAAGTAGCATTCCAACAAGAAAAGAAAGGAACATGTTTCTGCAGCTGAGCTTAACCATGGGCACCAGGCTGGCCCTGCCCTCCTGGGGATCAGACCTTTGCTGCTGGGCACCTAACTCCTGGCTTTTAATAAGTTTCCCTCCAGGAGCTTGTTTTGATTGTTGGTTTCAGAAATAATCATGTTTCAAAAAGTACACAAACGCAAAAGGAAGAATATTTAATCACTGAACAGAACTAAATGCTGTTGATATTTGGGTATCTAACTGTCCCATTTTTTTCTACACACGCTGATAGCTTTTCTAATTTTTTTATTTTTATTTTTATTTTTTTTACCAAAAGTGAAGTTATCCTCTACCAATTGCTTACTTGTACACCCGCTGGGCTAGACACCGTCAATAAATTCTCTCATTTTATCCTATGGACTTAGAGTATAGAAACTTGTCCAGAGTCACATATTGAGGTGGTAACAGACTTGGTTAGACTCACATTTGTCTCATCACAAAGTCCATGCTCTCACCATTCTGTGTGAGGCTGGAGAGAATGTCCCAACCTTACCTTTCTTCAGCACACTGCTGAGTTTTAATTGACAAAGGAGAAGCCTTAAAATGTATCCTCTTCACCAAGCTGCGCGGGCCGTGAGCTTGGTGAGCGAGCTGGCGCAGCAAGATGACGCAACTAAGGGAGACAAGCAGACACAGAAAAATGCACAGCAAATGGACACAGTGAGCACAAGCAGCAAGGGGGGATAAATAAAATAAATCTTAAAAAAAAAAAAGTATCCTTTTTTTTTCTCAGAATCTCAAGAGTATACTCAGATCTGGCTCTGGACACAATCGTGAGGCAGAGGATCCCACGAAGCCACTTCTGCATCTTGTGGTTCCTCTTAGCTCGTCTCCTACCCACCCCTGGCTACTTCCTGGACGTGTATTCTTCATCCCTCGCACCATCGAGGCTTGCTCTTGGGAAAAGTTCTTCCTGAATTCATTCTCACCTTACACCCTGTGACTGAGAAGGCTTAAAATGTTTTTATTCAAGAAAGTCTCAGAGAAGATTTTCCAACTCTGGGAGTGCACGTGGGCTGTTTAGGGTATGGGAGTGTCCCTGAAATCACACTACACAGATTTCCTCACAGAGGTCAGGCCTGAGGGTTCAAGGCATGAGGCCCTGACTGGAGGCTCAGCAAATCAAGAGGCCTGAGATGTGACTGGTGAGGAGAGGCGTAACCTCTTCCCTGCGTGAGGAGAGGGCAGAGCAGGGTGGGGCTGAGGGGACTGGTCTCACATACCATCCAGGGGTGGCCAAGGAACTGAAAACCCTGGGTGTTTGCCCCAGCTCAGCCCCACTTGGGCAAGTTGCTCCCATCTGGGACCACTACTGGCCCCTTTCCAGGGTCCCTGGGAGTGAGGAAAGGGCAGCAGTGGTCAAGGCTCTGAAGCCTCTAGAAGGTGGCCTGGCATGTAGAGAATTCCCTTCCAGCACTGGCAGGGCCATCATAATAATTACCACCTTCTACTCCAGGGTGGAACTTCCCACTGTCCAGGGCTGTCCCAGAGCTGGTGGGGACAGGAGCATAGGGAGAATAGGAGATGCTGTCTCACAGGGATGAGGGAATTTGGCTTGACTTCCCTTCAATTTTTATTAAAGAACACAAGACAGAATAATTTGGCTTTGAACAAATAAGTCCATATGTCAGCTGTAGGCCAGAGCTGTCCAAGATTGAAATTTGGAAAAAAACCTAAGTTTATCCCAACATGTCTCTTTCCAGAGATGGGGAAACTGAGGCTCACAGAAGTGACAGGACTGGTTTAACATGCTGAACCAGGATTTCAACACAGGTATCTCTACTCCCAATACATCATAATCTCAAGGGGTTGTTATCTCAAGGCTGTCGTTTTGTGGAACCAGGGCTTGTCATTTCTCCTGCTGTACCCTCCTCTTCATCACTGTTCTTGGACAACCTCCTAACCATGCCTTTGAGAAGTAGTTACCATAGCACTGGAAAAAAATCTGTTGTCTCTGGGTGTTAGGACAGCCAATTTTTTCTCTTTTCAAAACATAGTTTTAAAATTGAAACAAAATTCTTCATTTAAAAGAAAATAAAATTCTGGATGGTATCTAACAATGGAGAAAAGGTCCAAAAGGACATTGTTGGGACAGATGAAAAAATTGGAATATAGACTATAAACTTTATATCAATGTTAAATATCTTGAACTTGCTAACTTTACTTAAGTTGTTCTTAGGAAATGTACATGGAAGGGAAGCAGATGTGACTCAGGCAACTGACTCCCGCCTACCACATGGGAGGTCCACGGTTTGGTTCCAGGTGCCTCCTAAAGAAGACAGTGAGCTGCCATGATGAGCAGGCATGGCAATCTGACACAACAAGATCTCACAACAAGAGACACAAGAAGAAAAACATAATGAGAGACACAACAAAAGCAGGGAACGGAGGTGGCTCAAGCAATTAGGTGCCTCCCTCCCACATCGGAGGTCCCGGGTTCAGTTCCTGGTACCTCCTAAAGACCCAGCACACAGCAGGTGCAAACAACGAGGGGGTGGGGAGAAATAAATAAAATAAATCTTTTAAAAAATGTACATGGAAGTATTATGTGTTCAAGGTGCAAACTGTATACACTCTATTCTCAAATGTTCAGAAAATAGATACAGGCAGATTGATAAAAGGATAGATAGAATGGTATGGCAAATGAGGCAAAATGTTAAAGGTTGGTGAATCTGGGTGTCTGGGCGAGGGTTATGTTGGAGTTCTCTATGAGATTTGTATCATTTTTGCAACTGTCCTGGAAGTTTGAAATTATTTCAAAATAAAAAAAATCTAAAAAATAAAATAAAAAATCTAAAGAAAAAGAAAATAAAGACCCACATCTGCAGACCAAGTTTGCAACTTGATTTCATGTGGTTTGGATAATTATTTGCATACTTGGGTCTCCCTTGCTCACTAGACTGTAAAAGCCCTGAGGGGCCAGGAACAAGTCTCGTTCCGCATTGAGCTTTTCAAGAGTCTGCTCGCAGTAGGTACCCAATAAATGTTTGTTGAATTGAAATGGAAAATGAGAATGAAGGTCTTCTAGGCTGCAATTTTGCTCTTGATGTGATGAGGGGGAGGAATGGGCAGTGATACCAAGGACCCCTGGGATTGTAGCAGCATTTCCTAAAGGGTGTTGTTTAGAACACTGGCCCATACAAATACAATGTTATAGGAGAAAAGTATTTTGAAGCCAAATAAAATTGCTTAGCTCCCAACTGGCAGACCAAATTCGGAAATGGATTGGATGCCCTGATTCATACTAGAGTATTAATGACACACTCCAACACTGCTGGTGTGAGTTTAAATGGATACAGCTGGTTGGGACAGTGATTCAGCAATAGCTAGTAGGTAGAAATGTTTATACCTGTTGGGGGCAATGTCGAATGAATACAACTGTCATGGCCGTCTCTACGCCTTCTTCTTCTTCTTCTTCTTCTTAAAATAGCATATCCTGTTACTGTTCGCGCCACAATGTTCGCAGGCGCGCGAATAGTCACCATCTCTACCACGCCTAGCAACTCAAATTACCCAATCATGTATCGACACCTAAGCCTTTATGCACTTCCCCTTTCCCTGCTTATAAAAGAGCTGATTGTAACCCTCGCGGCAGAGCAA
>JAQZBX010017894.1:22410-35223 GCA_029593785.1 Cabassous unicinctus | reverse complement strand
TTGTCTCTCCTCTGTGTCTCTTTTTGTTGCATCATCTTGCTGTGCCAGCTCTCCACACGGGCCAGTACTCCGCGCGGGCCAGCACTCCACAAGGGCCAGCTCTCTGCTCGGGCCAGCTCGCTGCATGGACCAGCTTGCTTTTCACCAGGAGGCCCCGGGAATCAAACCCTGGACCTCCTATACGGCAGACAGGAGCCCAATCGCTTGAGCCACATCTGTTTCCCTAGAACTGGTTTTTAAATTCAAGTGCTGTTGTGCCACATTAAGGGAGAAGGAGACTGTTGTGACGTTTTATAACTTGCAAAGGATTCCCAAGGATGTAATTCAGAAGCCAAAGTCTCAAGCAGTAGTCTTTACTTTGGCATCCAGATTTATTCTGCTTAATAAATACGTTATTATAAAAAGTTCTGGATAGTTTAAGGGATCCCGAAAGCAGCACATTTATAGAAAATGGTAAAATCATTATTGGAGCCAAGCCTTCATCATCCCCACTCCCCCACATGACATGATAGGTAATTGGAACTCATTCGTGGATGCTTTGGCCAAATTTTGACATTTATAATGCTTCATAATCAACCTGCAAAATGAGTTGCAATTTCACGTGAGCTAAATGAGGACTAAGTATCAAGCCCCAAATATTAGGATTATCCTTCCATTACATCCCCTTTGAAAAATGACTCCTTGCTGCCATATAAAGGGTTCTTTAAACGTTAATGCTGACTGAGGAGAGATTTAAAAGGATTAACAACAACTACCTTCCAGTAAACACACAAAATGCATCTTAACATATAGTATTTCATCTTTATTTGAGAACTTTCAAATTAAAATGCTCTGGTCAGGTAGAAAGACTGGCTGGCATTGTCCATCACCGTTCCTGATAAGTTATTCACAGTTCCCCAGTGACCTTTTTTCCAGCAAGTATTTCACATCTTTTGTTTCAGCTGCTGTTTTGTGTCTTGCTGACATTAGTTAGTCAGATTTATGATACTCTGTGCAGGGGTTTCCACCATGCATGTCATGATTACTAATGCTTCTCCCTCTAGCAGCCTGTGTTTATAACTTAGCCATTTAGTTGCTTTACCCAACTCTTTGAATTCCTAGGGCTTATACCTCTATGGAATAGCACTTTTTATTGCCAAGGTACTTTGTAAAACACTTGACTCTATTTTCATGTATAACTATTTTTAGAGCAAACAGTGGAATTGAACAGACCTGTTCTTTGATTGTTTATTTTGCCCAGACATTTATTTGGAAGATGTTAGTTCTCTTTGGGCTTCCACAGATGCCCCACTTATTCATTCAACATCTTCTAGTACACCAAATATGGACACTACCAGCTTGCTCATAGATGAAAGAAGTTAACACTTTCTTGTCATGAAAATAAGGGCAATGTTGGCCTGTTAACATTTGGTCTTCTGCTTTTAGCTTTCTCTATGTGGAATACTACACTTGCTCTCCAACAAAAATATATTTCTCATAATATAAGTTTCAAACGGGTGATAATAATAGGCCCTGGGGAAATATGAAGTGGCTTTGTAACTTCTAAAGAAAACTTATAGTAACAATGATGATGATGATGTCATGACACAGAGGGAATAGGAAACCACTGACAGAGCAAGATTTGAGTGATGCTGGAAACCAGATTGCTCCAGTATGTCTCCTCATCGACCTGGGTCAGTGCTTAAAATATATACAATTCATACAACATCTTGGTTAAGATGACTTCTAGAAGACAGACATTTAGAACCTAGACTGGGGTGATATCATCATAAATGAACATATTAAATTTTTATGCCATGACCTCATGAAGCAGTCCATGATGTCTCCAGGCATAAGTATCACTTACTCATTAGAACTCTGCATTGCCTATTGTTCTGTCTATTTCTAAGCCAATATCACCCTGTGTTAAGTACTACAACTTAGTAACATATTTACATATCTAGAAGACAAATCTTTTTTCAAAAAGTTTTGGGTAGTCTCACAAATACACTTCCAAATCAGCTTTTTTTTTTTTTTCAAACCTTTGAAACAAATTTTCATCAACCTAGTATGAAGGAAGATTTTTTGAAAAAAGATAGCTGTCATGCAAATATTTTCACTGTTCTGATTTTGTGATAATCAGGGTAGACTAAACATTCATTATATCAGAAACCATGTATGTGTCCCCAGACCTAGTTTTTCTCCCTAGGTCTGGTTTTTACAATGCTGGTGATAAACTAAGCCTGATTTATTATATGACCACCCTGTATAGGAAATGGCTGTAGCTCTAGGTATCTTTGGTCAACTTTAAGAGATATAGCAGGGGGACAGATGTGGCTCAAATGGTTGGGGATCCGTCTCCCATATGGAGGAACCTGGGTTCGATCCCCGGGACCTCCCGGTAAAAATTTAAAAAAGAAAAATATAGAAGGCACACAGGCCGCCAGGCCCAGTGTGCGGGTGCACCATCAGGCCTCACGAGCGGGTGACCTCCCCAGACCCCGTGTGTGGGTACTCCATCAGACCCTGTGCATGGGTGTACCGACATGCCCCATGAGTGGGTGCACCAACATGCCCCGGGAGTAGGTATGCCACCAGGCCCCGCGAGCCATGCAGCAAGATGATGGCATAACAGGTGAGTGACACAAGGGAGAGCCAAGACGAGACCCACTGAAAAACCAGGAACTAAGGTGACGCAGGTGGTAGGACACCTCTATCCTACATCGGAGTTTCCGAGGATCGAATCTTGGTGATAACAGGAGGAGAAGGATAAGAAGAAAGGGCAGAAAACAGACACAAAGCGAATGGACACAAAAACAGCAAAAACGGGGCGCGGGGGGAAAGGGGGTTAAAAATGGATAAAAATAAATAAATAAATAAAAATAATAGGGTGGGTTGGGGGAAAAATACAGCAAATGTAAGGTATGGACTATAGTTAGTACTGTAGTAATATTTTGACGATATTCTTTCATAATTTCTAACAAATGTTTCACAACAATGTAAGGTATCGGTGATGCGGTGTGTACGGGAGCCTTGTATGATGTTTTTTAAGTTTTGTAAGTTCACAACTTTCACTATACACTTATTGTTTATGTATGTTCATATAGGAATGATATACTTCAATAAAATTTTAAAAAAGATAGCTGTCACATATCTTTTGTAAGTCAGTGAGTGCTTTTAAAAATATGTATGTTAACTGTGATGTAAACATTTGAAAAAATTTATATCTAACCAATTGAAAATGATTTTAGAGTAAACGTGTGAAATGAATGCTCTAGTTGTATCCATATGAATGCCCACACTGTTGCTGTGTTAATCTATGGAGATAATGCCTCTCTCAAATATTTTTCTTTTTATTATTCCAAAGGAAAGTACACAAGCCTCCCCTCTCAAACTCAGCTGGGTTCCTATTTAGACAAAGAAATAATCTAACCCTGATTCTCTTTCCAATATGGCCAGATGTTTTAGTGTATATTGAATGAGACTAACAAATACCAATGTTCCTAGTTTCTATGATTGACAAGAAACCAGCAGACAATGGAATTTCTGGTTTCTTCCCATTCTGTTCAGTGAGTGTATTGGTTTTACAAAATATTAGATACTGTAATTTAATAGTTATTATATAGAAAGAAATACTGTGACACTGAATTAATGTTGATTTTGCGCTAACAAGTTATGTGTATAAAACTTTTATTACACCAGTTATGTGTACTAGATATATACACAAATTATGTGTATAAAACTTCTAGTAAACTTATTTACAAGTTTGCCACATAGTCAACACTACTCATATAAATACATGAACTGCATTAGTGACCACACACACACGCAAACACACAGCATTCAGTAATAAGAGTTTCTATACTTAATACATGTGGGATAGGTAATGCTAAAATGGTTGCTTTAGGAATGAAGGTAGATTATAATTATATTTTGGGCTTTGGAGAATTTAGTGCATCCACATATGAAACATGGTGAGAAATGTAGACTCTGATTATTCTTTGGCTACCAATGCTTTGTCATAGCCACATGGCACAATGTAGCTGACTCCAGTTTAACAGGTTCTTTGTTTCACACTACTTAGTCTTTTTTTCCCCAATGCAGAGCTGCTACTCCAGGCATAGAATGGTTACAACCAGAAAAACACCTAAACTTGAGCACATACTGAAGGAGTGCAGTCACCTCTCATGACTTTCAAGATCTTCGTGTTGAACACAGTTTAACAATCTAGACACATTCTTCACATTTTCTTTCTCACAGCCCTCAGTTGGAAACAAATCCAATGCATCTATAATGTTGAAATTCCAGAGGTGGGAGAATTCATCTAATCTCAAAACATTCCTAAAAGCTAGTTTTGTTTTTGTTTTGTTTTTTTTAGGAGGCAATGGGGATTGAATCCAAGACCTTGTACATGGGAAGCAGGTGCTTAACCACTGAGCTACATCCGCTCCCCAATGATAGTTGGAGTTTTTGTTTGTTTGTTTTAGTTTTTAGGAGGTACCTGGGATTGAACCCAGGACTTTGTACATGGGAAGCAGACACTCAAACACCTGAGCTACATCCGCTCCCCACAGCTAGATATTTCAGAGCCCCTATTTCATAGACGAGAAGACCAAGGCACAAAGAGGCTGAGTAACTTGATCAATATCACACAGTGAGCAAACATTAGAGCTGGGCTAGAAGATGTTGTGACTCCAGGGTCTGCACCTCCAAAAGGGACCAGAGAAGGAAAATTTTGAGGAAGATTCCACATGATCATGAAACTGAACACAGGTGGAATTTCTCTTCAAAAGAAAGACTATTATACTAACTACAATATTTAATAAGTGGCTGTGTTGCAAAGCATACATGTGAAGGAATTATGATAGCTTGTAAATCTTAGCCCATAGGTATTTATACTAAGCTTTCTTCCTGGAAGTCTAAATTCCAAAAGAACATTTCCTTTTTATTTGCCTTTGTCACTGAGTTTGTCACAGCTGAATCCCTAAAGTTTGCCCCATGTCAACAAAGGAAACTATCTCTTCTTTTGTGAATGAATTTGTGACTTTACATGCATATACCCTTAGAACATTCCTCTAGGGCAGTGGCAGATTATTTCAGAAAGAAGCAGACAAGTTCATTTGAGAACATAGGCTGTCCATATAATTTCCATGGGTTTACTTTTACGGCTAAAATTTTAACATGATTTTTAAAATGAGCCATTTTACAGAAATTCCTACTAAGAGACGCAGTGAAAAGACTTGGGAAGTGAGTCCAGCTAAATCACCACTTTCCTTAATTAGAAAACATGCAGACATTTGTTATGTGTGAAGAGTTGTTTTAGGTAAAATCTCATGATATGTTCATCTCAGGTAGGTACTCTAGAGAGCGAGAGTAAGAACATATTTTTTCTTATCACAATTCTGATATCCTTTTCCTAAATGAAACATTTGTATCACAGAGAAAATTCCCCCTTTCCCTTAAATACCTATGGGAAAGAGATTCTAAATATTGCATTTGTTTTGGCTCAAAGGCAACTCATAAAACAAATCATGGGTAATCTGAATCTCTCATCGGTTTCACAATTCTCTGTGGATAATCTCTGTTTCTTCAGCAAAAGTTTCTTGAACATGATGGAAATTTGGGCAAAAATGTGTTTATATTTTCCAGTAATAGAATAAGGTTGTCGAAAGGGGCCACTGCGGTATTCAGGGCACTTTGCTTGTCTTTTACTGTAGCCGTTTGGGCCAGAACATGAACCAGGCTGCAATATTTGGGTTGTGTCAGAGCTCATTTTAGGGCAGTTTGTTCAAATCACAAACCACAGTGTGATTGGATCTGTTTCAGATTTCAGGAAAAGCCCTCATGGGGCTTTATTTAGTGTGGCTAAATACCATCAACCATCTTCCTTACTCCATCTAAGGATCACCAGGGAGCCTGCGGTTCATTTCTGTGGCCTGGTAGCAAAAGCGACCATTGAGAGAAGTATTTCATATTTTGCATGTACATGAGTTACGCCTTCTCTTCTACTCTCTTCCCCAAACCATTTTCTGTCTCTTCTGTCTTCTGTACTACTTCATTCTTTTTCATTTTTTAAAAGTTTTTTTCCTCCCATCACCATCAAGAATTCTTCCAAATTTAAGTGTTTAATAATAGTCCCCCAGGAAGAAATAAGACTGTCCATCCTTTAAAACCCTTTGTAAATTCAGAGTCATAAAGGGAATACTAACATTAATTAAGAAATCTGTGTCAGGCCCTCAGAAAAATGTTTTCTTAAAGTGCCGTAAAGAGAGAGCAGAAAATGTATTGGGGCACTGAAGGAAGAGGTAAAGAATAGTCTTGAATATTATTGCAAATTAGGAATTTTAGAGAAATCTTGGATTCAAAGGAATGAAAGAAATAAAAAATTATTGAGTAACTTCTATGTGCCAGGTTCAAAATAACATATTACTTACAAGCCTGTGTATTACATTATATAATTCTCTGTTTTACAGACCATCTGAAACTTAGAAGGTCTAAAAATTATTTAAAGGTCACATGCCTCAAAAAAATAAATGGTGGGAGTGGAGGTGGCTCATGCGATTGGGTGCCTCCCTCCCACATGGGAGGTCCCAGGTTTGGTTCCCAGTGCCTCCTAAAAAGAAGACAAGCACACAGTGAACAGACTCAGAAAGCAGACGGCAAGCACAAACAACGAGGGGGGGGAGGTGCGGAAAAAATAAATAAATAAACCTTAGGAAAAAAAATGGTGACATCAAATTTAAATTCAGGTATGCTTGGTTCCATAGTGAGCAGTATTACTATTATACTATATTATATCTTTAATAAACAAACAAAACAACTACCACCACCACACAAAACCAAACAAAAAGACTGACAGACAATGTTAGTTGGCTACTCAGCATTCATTAGCAGCCCCTTTCTTCCCCACCAGCCACGTAGAAGATGAAAAATCCATATGTACTCACAATTCCAGCCTTCCTGACAACTTTGGGCTCTCTGTGACACAGTCCAGCCAATTAGAGTCTGCAGGGAGTTCTGGGAATTTTGCTTCTTGATAAAAGGAGGAAGCCATGCAAAGGGAAGCTGTTTGTCCCTATCTCCCTTCCTGTCATGTGAGAATATGATACTTGAAGTAGCTCCAGCTATTGGAAACTCCCAACAGCTTGCATTTTTTCAAATCTAAAGAGCACTTTCTATCTTCCTGGTTTCTTTTTTTGTTATACACAATTTTTCTGAATTGCCAATGAATAAACCTCAACTCAGGTCATTTTTTTTTTTTTTAAGTTCCCGGGGAATGAACGCAGGACCTTGTACATGGGAAGTAGGTGCTCAACCACTGAGCAACACCTGCTCCCCACTCCTCGTTTCTTGATGTCTCAGTGGCATTCAATACAATCCCTCTTTCTAGAAACACTTTCCTATCTTGGCTTCTGTGATGCCATATTTTTAAATACTACCCTGCTCACTGAGCCAAATTTTGCAAACTCACCTGGGCCAGTTTGGACTGGTGCAACTATTCGGTTCTTTGTGGTAGATAATGGTAGCCTCCCAATGGTGAGGGCAAGGTGAGGTTTAAGGCTTTCCCTTCAAACTCACTATCAGGTTAAAAGGAAAGTGAGATTTAGAAGGAACTCTGCTATACCTACAAAGTTTCCTTTGCTTGCAGACACAAAAGGAATCTCACAACCTACACTATCAGCTCATCTATTCCTTCAACAAATATTTATTATGTTTGTTATGTTATGTAATAAGCATTTTTCTTGGTGCTTGTGAATATAGTGAACAAAAAGAGATTAAAAATCCTTGCCCTTTGAAGGTTATGTTCTAGTGGAAGGAGACAGAAAAAAAAAACCATTCATATAAAAATACAAATTTATATAACAGACAAAAACTAAATAATATGTTGGGAGGTAGTATGTGTGATGGTGGAAAAAAATAGAGCAAGGTAAAGGTGAATGAGAAAGTAGAATAGGATGTAGGGGGGATACAATTTCAAACAGGGTGCCAACACTCTTTCCTTTCAAGTGTTTCAACTACATCATGCATGAAAGGTTCATTTGAGGCAAACATGATGACATTCTAGAAGTAGGATTCTGTTACTCTCTAGTACGCTTCAAATACTCAGAATCCTTTGAATTCACCGTAGGACCCAGGATTGTTTCAGCATTCTGACTCAGGTTCCTTCTGAAAGATGATGGGTGAAAGGCTTGCAATCCATTTCATGCAGGGTGAGAAGCATCTCACGTGTTTTAAATAAATTCATTAAAATAAAGCAAATCTATGTGTAACCATCCCTTATGGTAATTAAAAAGCTACTAAATTCACCATTGAAACATAAATTCCAGTATCAGCGAAGTGTCACATGTAGATTTTAAGACAAAGATGCTGCTCATTGTGACCCTTCTGATGAAATACTAAGCCAATTATTCTCTGTAAACTCCTGAGCAAGGCAATGGAATGGCACATACATCATATAACAGTGTCTATGCTGAAGTGTTTTAAAATTACTAACATCAATAATAGCACACTTTTGATATTTCTTTCTACCTCACCAGTCATTGTTTCTTAGCATTGTTGATAGATCGGAATTAGCTGTAGATGTCAAGCTGGCTAGGGTTGAAAGCTCTTTCTTTAAATGACTTTAACACTGGCAATGTGTGCTGATAGCTCTCAAAATGTTTGTCTCTGGCTCCGACCTCTCCTCTGAGCTACAGAGTCTCATTTAATCACCTAATTTTTATCTCCACCTGGATGGATGATCAGTGTCTCCAACTCATTACAACTGAAACAAATTCCTTGATTCCCACACCCAACTCCAAAGAAGAAAAGGCAGCAAACACACACACACACACACACACACAGATAAAAACCTCTAACATTCTGGGTGCTCTCTGTCTCGATAAATGATGTCATCTTCTACCGAGTTTCTCAAGTGAAAAACAAAGGCATGAGCCTTGATTCTTTCTTTCCTCTTATGCCCTGCATCCAATCCAGCAATTCTAGTCTATTTTACCTCCAAAATGTTTTTCTAATTGCTTCACTTCACTTCATTCTCCCCATCACAGTCCTAGTAAGATGCAAATCATGTCTTACCTGGACCACTGCAATAGCTTTCAAGTTAATTTCTGTGCTTCCTACAACCCTGCCATTGTTCAGATGGCAGTTTGTGAATTTTTATTTTGTCTTTTTACTATTTATTTATTTTAATCAGGATCCAAACAAAGTCCATACATCATATCACATCAGTTATCAGTTCTGGAAAATTCTTTGACATTATTTCTTTAAACGTTTCCTCTGCCCCATTCTATTCTTTCTGTGATTCCAATAAAATATACGATAGACTTTCTTCTATATTCCTTTTTCCCTGCTTCAGTCTGTTTAGTTTTTTTCTGACCTATCTTCCATTTACTATTTCCCTGTTTAGTTGTACCTAATCTGCTGTTAATATCATCCATTGGATTCTTATTATCAATTACTGATTTTTCTTAATTTTAGAATTTCTGTTTTGATTTTTTCAAATCTGCTCTTTAAATTGTTTCTGATTTCTCTACCAAAGTTTTCAAGTTTGTTTTTATTTTTTGGGGGAACATGGTTAGCATACTTATATCTAACAATGCCAATATTTGAAGGCTTTATGGTTCTGTTTCATTTATCTGTTTGTTTCTGAATGGGCTGGCTACCTTTTTTAATTTGGTACTCTATTTGAAACATATTATAAGAATGATTTGAGGCCTAGAATGTTGCTAAACTTCCTCCAGAGTAGCTTTACATTTGTTTCTGCCAGGCACACAGAGCTCTATCAATCTGGAATCAATATCCAAGTTCAGCACTTGAGATTAATGGGTGAAGCTCATCCCGTAAGATGATGGGTGAAGTCAGGCCTGCAAGTTGATGTTTAAGCTGGTTTCCTTATGTTTGAACTTTATGTTGTGGTTATAGTCTGTGGTCATTTTAAAACAGCAATGAGATTATATTGTTCCCTTGCTTAGAAACATTTAATGACTTTTCATTGCATTTATATGATTATAAATATATGCATATACACACATATACATATATATATATATTCAATAAAAATTCAAATGCTTCCCATGTTCTCCACGACCTGGTTGCCCATTTCTCCAGCCTTTTTTTGTACTACCTACTCCTGCACTCCAGGTCCTCATTTGCTCATTACACTTCAGTCACACTGGCTTCCTTTCTGTTCCTAGAGCAAACAAGTCCTTTACCAATTCATGAAACTTGTACTTTCTGTACCTCTTTCTGGGGTGCTCCCTGTCTAGCTCCCTACACAGCTGATGCCTACTCATTTCTCCTGTCTTAGCTCAAATCCTCAGAAAGGCCTTCCACAGACAAGCATCTCAAGTTGCCTCTCCCTACAACCCCCCATTCACCTTCCATCATTTATTTCCTCTATAACATTTGATACAATCTGTAATTATCTCTTCATTTACTCATTTATGAGCTTATTGTATCTCTTCAAGGTCATGCAAGCCTGTGGGAAGAAAGATCTCTCCTGCCCTGTTCACAGCTGCATTCCCAGTAGCCATCACAATGCCTGATAGATATGGAAGTGCTCAATAAGTATTTGTTAAGTGAATAGATTAAAAAATAAGAAGAGAGGAATTATGGAGAATGAGAAGTGAGATCATCATGGATAATAAGATGCTACAGGGCAGAGGGGCTTTAGAGACGCTATGGTCTAACCCACTTACCTTCCTGATGAAACAAGCCAGAGGAATTGTCTAAAGCTAAGGAAGCGGGTGGCTGGAATGTTGGTGTTCTGACATTGAGTGCAGAGCTTTCCACTAATCAAGTCAGTCAAACACTTGACCCATGATCAGGTTTTCACTGAATTGTGTTGAAACTAAAAGTAAAAGCAAGGAGCGGATGTAGCTCAGTGGCTGAGCGCCTGCTTCGCATCCCATGTACAAGGTCCTGGGTTCAATCTCTGGCACCTTCTCAGAAAAAAAAAAAAAAAGTTCCAATGCAGTTACATGTCCCCTCTGTCCTTTCTTAGGAAGAACACCTTTAATCATGCCCTTCCTTTCGTTTTTTTATATTAAACATCTTTTCTCTTATAACATGATACTGACAGTAAATAATTTTTTTTTTAAATTTATCTTTTGGCCAAGTAAAAAAAGGTCAACTGTAGGCTGGTTCCTCTGTGCTTTTGTTCTTGTTTTGTTTTTAATTTTAGAGACTGAATTTCTAAAATGCTGGTAACTAAACATCTCTAAAGGAATCTGAATCTAGTTACTAAGAAGTGATTTCTCTTATTGATCTCACCTCACTATCTCTTTCAATCCTGCTCCACTGAGGGAACCAATCCAATAGCTGGTACATTCTTTTACATCTTTCTCCATGCTCATACATGGCATGCATGTGGATTTGTATGCACAAACACACACATACACATGCACACGTATTAGAGGCCCATGCTATGCACATTACCCTACAAGTTGTTGTTTTTTTTTTTTTTAGATTTAGATGCACAGTGATGTTTCCATTTATTACCCAGCACATCTCCCAAACCACCAGCCTTCATCTGCCGGACATTATTTCTATTTCATTTTATTAACAGAGATTTGATTGCATAATCTGCTCCAACACTTCCTCCCTTAAAGACAAAACTGATTTTTCAGAGCTCTTGTAAATCTGCACTACAATTTGCTTTTTTCACCTAATAATAATCATGGACAATCTCCTAGGACAATACATATATTTGTAACTCATTCATTTAATGTTGCATAATATTGCATAGTATAGATGTACCAAAATGTATTCAACTCCTCTACTGTAAATGATTTCGATTTCCAAGGGTTTTTTTTTATTCACTACAGTGCTGTAACAACTATCTTTATGTTTATGTCTATAACTTACTATCAGTACTTTTATTTCTATTTCCTTTTATGTTTCCATCTCTACTCACATAATAATGTTTTACTTCTTTAAGATAAATCTTCAAAAATAGAATTATTAGATCAAGGAGGTAGATACATATTTCAATTTTAATATAACTAGGATTCTGGCAAAGGTTAAGAAATTTAACCAGCATGGTTTGTCAATGTTCCATATTCCCAAACATATTTTAGCTCCATGTAACTTCCTGCTATAGTTATTGTGGCCTTGTCTCTCAGAGCACATTAATTACCTTCAGGGAAGAGTCATGCAAGATATCCATCAGCTGTCTCCATTCTGTTATTTTGCTATTTGCCACTCTAAAGACAGTCAGTGGTCTGAATTACCCAAGGACAGGTATAGCTTCCGGTGAAATGGAAATTGGTATCTTAGAAAATGCTTTCCGTTTCTGCTCATTCTTTTGCTTACTACAGCATTCCAAACCACTTGCTCCAACATGGTACCCTTATCACTAATGGCTTTTATTGGATTGGGCCAAAATGGGTGTTCTTATACATGAGGACTATGGACTTTAGTGATGTCTGACAGGCTATGCCCCCCTTTTCAACATGAAGTTCAACTTTTTATCTTTTCTTTTAAAAATAAATATAAAAATAAATATAAAAAAATAAATATAAAGTCTAAGAATTACTTTCAATGTCCTTCTCTTTTTATGTATTTCCCCGGACATAAAACAAATTTACATTTTTAGAAAACTCTGACTAGGCTGCATGTATTACCTCTTCCCACTTGTCTGATCTGCTTTTCAAGATGTCAAAGCATTCTATAAGGTCTTGATAAACTCATTCTCTTGACAGTCTAGTATAATCCCACAAATGAGCCCTGATCAAGTTCACACTCTGTAGAGGAACCTACCAAACAGGTTATGGTCAGTCTAAAAGTACAGTCGAATCCGACACCAGTACTTATTGTTGCAAAAGACTGCCAACA
>JAQZBX010017894.1:0-22310 GCA_029593785.1 Cabassous unicinctus | reverse complement strand
CCTTTCCTTCACTGAATGTCTCACAGACTTTAGGTAGATTTTCTTTTTCTACCCTTTAAATACAAAGGACCTGATTACACATCTTTTCTGTGCAAACACTGCAATAGGGTGATTTACCCTCCTAAAGATGATGAGGTGATTTTCTGGTCATAGAAAGACAGCATCTACAAAATAAGTCTTTAACGAGGTATCCTGCAACATAACAAATGGATTGAGATTTTGACAAATAAAAATGAACGTACACTCTACAATATTCAAGGTGTGTGAAGTCTCATCACAAATCTGTTCTTGTGCCTTCATACAGGCTGCCAAGGGGAGTTGACAATGTTCTTTCTCTTATAAATGAGTTGACGCTTATTTGATTCTCTACGTTCATTAGCTTCCATATCTAAAGAAGTTTTTAAATATCTGTTTACTTATTTACCATGAATAGTTAAGTGGTTTGCTTCATAAATGCTAATTCAGGAAAAACAGTCACTTATAGAGTACATTCTTAGGTTATATAAACAGTCTGTGCTTCATTTGATGTTGGGTGAATTCAGAGATAATCCTACTGGCAACATTTTGTGTAAACAGTTCATGCCAGGCAAAGATTCAACAAGCTGTACTATTAATCTGCTGTCCTAAATTCTTCAGCTGAAAATGTTCTTCAAATTATCTTTTGTGTTGGTTAAATGTTTTATTAACATGGGAATATTTCTGTTTTGCGTTCCTCAGAAGGGTTTATATTGTTTTAACTGTGTTTCACTTTGCCTCATGAAGAAAAATTGCATTGTGCTTTTTATTGTCTGCATAACAATAAAAAAGAATACATTTACATGACTACATGGTGTCTTACGAATTGAAGTTAATACACAAGTGAGTTATTTGCTTTTTAAAAATGACATAAAAATCCTGGGGCTGAAGACTGAAGGGTTGGACTTATTATGAAAAAATAGTTCATTTTTCCTATTCACTTACTCGTAAATACGTTCAGTCACCAAGAATCTCACAAAATGTAAGGGGTATCCATCCATCCCCTACCCTTCACCCCTGACTTGAGTGGAGGATGAGTTCCACTAAGGTGTGTTAAATAATATTTCACTTTATTAATTGATGAGCCAAACAACATAGACTAACTAAAACGCCAACACCATGAAAAATTTTAAATGATAATAACTAAAACAAAGGAGCCAATTGCAAAGATTCAAAAGTATACACAAAAAAATAGGAGCAATTATTACAGTTTAAACAGCAAAACTCAAATACAAAGCAGCAATGGGTTGAAAAGAGCTGAAATACTTACTAAATTAAATCTGGATTAAAACATCGACAAGGTTTTTTTTTTCTTCCTACATTGAACAAGTCAGGAGTGATTATAACTCCCTCTTACATGCACTCTGGAGGAAGAAAGCAAGTTTTCTGTATTTGAATGCAATAGTCACTGCATTCAAGAAGCAAGCAGTCACAGTCTCATAGAATATGGAGAGTTACAGATGGCTGTGAAAGTCCTAAATTGGTCTTCTTCTGGAAACAATAGAAACTTCTCCTCATTCATTCCTGATTTGGCTGATCTTTTAATGAGAGCTTAGAAAGGGCCATAGTGGATTTTATGATCCCTTTTATTTATGTTTAAAACATCACTTAAAATAGAATGATTCAACCAAAAGTGTGTCTTGTTTTCCTTAAATTCACAAATTACCAGAAGTTCTTTCAGGAATCCCATGTGTCAACTTAAATGACTAATGAGCAACATTAAACATATTTGCTCTTTTCTGTTTCACCATCACTGCCAATTTATTGAGCACTTACTAAGTTCCAATATTGTGCTAAGTACTTCATACACTATATCACTTTATCCCACCACAACCATATGTGATAAGGGTTATTACTATCTTAAGCTAACAGATAAGGAAAGTGAAGATTAAGAAGGTAGTAACTTGCCTAGACTTATACTGTGGAAAATAGTTTTCCCACCTCAATGACATCATCATCTGCTCAGTTGAACAAGTTAGAAACCCAGTTCTATCTCTTTCTACCCCAGCTCCTTCATTTAATCATTTATTAAGCCTTGCCAACCACTCACAGGTTTCTGTAATCATCATTTTCTTCTCTTTCACTGTCACTGCCAAGCTCAAATGGTCATCATCTTTTGGCCTAAAGATAAAAATGATCTCCTAATTAATTTTTCTGTTTTGTGTCTCCCCACTTTAATCCCTCCAGCAGCCTGACATTTCCTTCTTTCCTTCCTTTTTTCTTTCCATCCAATCCTCCTTCCAAATATCATATCTTCTGTAAAGCCACCCTGAATAATTTGCTTTCTCATTCCTGCCCAATGTTAATTACTTGCTTCACTTCTCTACCAATAGAACTTATAACTTCCAATAGATAAAGCCATTGAAGCACAGATAGCTAGGTGTTTCTTTTTATTTTACTGCCAGATTGTTAACTTCTTGTGGACAAAACCCTGTCTCATTTGTCCCTTCATTCATTCATTTGTTCATTTATTCATTCATTCACTGATCAATTTATAAAGATGAAATTAGGTTAGTGATTATGTACAGATGGGGAGAGATAGAGGGATTGAAAGGTGACTGCTACGGAGTGTGGAGTTTTTCTTTTTGGAGTAATGAAATAGTTCTAAAATTTTTTTGTGGTGAGGAATGCACAACACTGCCGTTGGTTCACATGCTTTGGATAGATTGTATGGTATGTGAATGCATCTCAATAAAACTGCTTTAAAATAAATAAATAAACATTTATTGACTACCTTATGCTGGGAACTTATTTATTTTTTAATAGTGGCTACCTTTCATTGATAATATACTCAGTAATCCTATAAGCTAGGCATTGCGATCTTTGTTGAACTGAGAAAACTGAAGATTAGAGAGGTAAAAACGCCACTATGGAGACAAATAGCTTGATTGTATGCCTGGGACCCTGTGAAGGCGACTTAAAGTCAGACATCTGATAAGCACTTCAGAGAACCTGGCTCTCTAAAACCTGTCTCCATTGTTTTAGACAGCCTCAAACAATGGAAGCAATATAGCAGCGACTGAAGATCCCAGACTTTAAAGTCAGACAAACATAAAGATCGCAGTCCCTGCTCTGCCATTAATAAGCTACATGACTTCAGATAAACTGCTTATTTAAACTACAATTTAAAATTTGCAAAATGAAGATATTATTAGTACTATCTCATAGAGTTGTTATATAGGTTAATTGAGACAATACACCTAAAATGCTTAGTAAACAACATTGTTCAAAATAAGCACACAATAAATATTAATTATTACTATAACGAGTGCACAATTACATAATAGAAATAATGTATTCATTGTGGAATTATAAATATTCTAGTTAGAATTTTTGTTTTCAATATTTTTATTCCACATATATATATATATTATTTATTGTGACTGTTACTATTATTTTATAGGAAGGCAAGAGGAAGTACAGAAGTGGACAGTATATAAGCAGGCAGGTCAACTGATGACTTCCTGAAGGTTTCACCAGAATAGCTATAAAATGTATATCTAAAGGTCAAATATCTACTAACTCCTTTTGCCATAAAACTCTACCATTGACATGAAGTGGGCTTATTTTAAATGTTTTCTAGTTTATTCTTCCTTCATGAAATTGCTATGTTAAGAAGACTAAATTAAAAAAAAGTAATTACTGAGTTAAGACATTAGGTTAAATGTCACAGAAAACATTATTTACACCCTTACTTAACCACCTCGACTGTGGTTAAAATAAAGAGTAAAAAATAGTTTAAAACAACTAAAATTGTTTTTCTTGAGGGAAAAACAAGAATCTCACAAATCTCAGAATCTGAAGAAGGAATTTCTGGAACTTAGAAAAGGCTTTTGGCTAGAAGGTCAATTAACCAGCACACCCTAAGCCTGAGATGCCAACTTGCTTGCCATGTGGTTTCCATTATGATGTTAGGAGCAAAGTGACCCATTGCCCAGAAGCTAGCATCCTGTGCAGTGGGTAGGAGAGCATTGTGGCCCTTCTTCCTTTCTTTGCATCGGGTATGCCTGACTTCTCACTCGTGGTCAGTTTCCCAATGAGTAAATAAGGACTGCTTCTTGACACACATTCCTCAGGCAAGCCAGATTCTAGGAGACAAAAAGTCAATTGTGACAAAAACAAATTTTAGAAAGCCAAGAAGCCACAAAAGAGTGGATACTGTGGGGAGGAATAGTGGAGGTTGGCCCAAAAGCGAGTGCAAGCATTACTCAATCTCCTACTTCTATAAACATCCTTTAGATGGAAGCATTAGAGTGTGGGCTACTTCAATAATTACCAAGAAAACATATTGGCCCTTTTGTGGGTTTATATTCTAGGACTTTATTTTGCTGTATCATCTGTGTATTTTTTTAAAATGTTGTATTTCTTTTGGTTAATCGTCCTTCCTCCTGGGAGGCAAAACGTTCTGCAATAACAAATACTGTCTGTGGTAAGTCCCTAAAACTCCAGTGCAACAGATTGCTAAGCCTGCTGTCCATTCCAAATACACTTGCATTATTTCTCTCTTAAGCTGGTTGCGTTCATGTTTCCAACTCTAGCTTCCATATGTGTGATATTCCTCTGACCTCCAATCACCCATCACTCCTTTCAAAGATGTTTTACCACCCACATCAAATGTGTTCTCCAAAACTCAATCCACAAATCTGGTTGACTTGTACAAATTATTGATATCCCAATATGAAAACTCTGCATTTTTTCTCATTGATTTCCTTAAATCTAAGCCTTTACAAATTTTAAAAATATATTTTTAATTATGAAGTAGCTTGAATCCAAAGAAGATATAGAAAAGAATATAACTATTTGAATACTGTAACTCATCTTGTAAATACTAGTCAGATTTTATTAGAGATATTTTTTACTTAATAGAAATTCATTATGAGAAGTCTGAGTACAGGAAATTAATTGATTTCTGGACTCAAGCAAAGGACCAGATTCCCTGGAAGAGAGTCCTATGCTACCCACCAGGACCAGACCAATATAACAGTAGAGACGCTGAGCATGAGGAGCAGTGGGGAGTGGAAAGAACCCTGGCAGCATTTACCCCAGTTTGCCTGGCAAATTCTGTTTAAGCCTGTTGTTCTGGCATAGTTAATGATACTGTCCCTATCTTTCTCAAAGTATCTGGTTTTGACAATGAATTATATGGTTATCCTAACTCTGAAACCCTGTAGGGCATCTGTTTTACTGTTCTAGTAAAGAAGGCAGCTTCTACGTGGCTCCAGCTAATTGTTGTCATGTAGAAATGAAAACCTAGTAGTTTTTCAGGAGAACCAAAACTAGATTTTAGATACAATCTTCTAATATTTAACATTTGCTTAATCATCTTCTTTTTCTTTTTATTCATTTTTGTAAGACTAACATAACTTGTCTAATTGACAGATTTGCCTATGCCTCACCAATTTGCAAGTCTTTGGCCCTAGAATTTGTACTTTTTGGGAGCTTCTCTACTTTGGATATTCATGTGTAAACTATGGTTCCAAGCTGAACAGGACCTACTTGAAAGCTTCTAAAAGAGACTTGCATTATCAGTTAAAAAATCTGTTTCCCCAGGGACTAGAAACAGAGTGAGTGACAAACTCAGGCTTAATGAACTGATTTGCTGACACCTGCATTTGTGCCATTTTCCATTGTTCAAGATATCATTCGTTGAGCGCCTACTATGTGCTAAGCACTTGCCCAGACAATTAGTCTACATTACCATGATCACAAAAGTGAAGTGGAATTGGCATCATTTTTCCCATATTAAAGGAATGAGATAGAGACTAATGAGGGACGGAGCCAGGATTAGCACATGCGTCTGTCTAGGTCCAAATCCCATGATCGATTCACAGAGCTAAACCATAACCTTTGCTGGGCAAACATGAGCAAAGGCAGAATTTAGCTTTTCCTCTCATACAAATATGTTGTTCTAAACCATACAGTTTCTATTTGATTAAAATATCTATAAAAGATAGTAAATAAAGCAACCAATAAGTGATAGTTACCATGGATGCCTAGTTAGCAATGACAGTGTAGGTTGACAGTTCTAGAAAATGTAGTCTTATTATTAAAAATCTCACATTGTTGTCTACACAATAGGACAACTGTGTGATAGTGGTAATAGCCTTATGTCAGTTTCCTCAGAAGCAGGGCCAGAGATGGGAATTCTTATAACAAGTGATTTATTGAGTGAGAAACCATAAGGAGCAACGGGAGCAATAGGAAAGCCAGGCAATCATGGGCTTTCAGGAAAAGACTAGCCTTCTCCTGATCCCAAGTTCTGGAGCTTGGATTGCATCACAGGGGTAGTCCTGACTAGGGCCAAGAGAGCTGGGTTTTTTAAAACCCTACCTCATCAGTCTGTAGTTACAGGCCTCCCAGCCATCTTCTGGTGAGGTGGCTCTCACTAACCAAGGGCAGTCCTCCAGGGGTGAGGCTTTCACACATTAGAAGCAACAGCCAGGTACCCAGGATCTGGGAAGGGTGAGGGGAGTAGGAAGGGAAGAAGGTGGGGGTGCCTGCCACCAACAGCACCTGCTATGGCAATCCTGTTGTGGCAGAGATAAATTGCTCTCTTTATTTATAGTATTTTTATTTTGTGACACTTTAAATTGAAGAGGATATTGCTATTTGTTTTATCCATAAGGTTGTATTTTCTTCTTTAATAGTAAATTTCAATTTGCTGGACTCTTACTCTCTTACTGTTTTTTATGGTCTCTAGTGGACAAAACCTCCCCTTCCTCTATCCATTTTAGTCCAGGGAAATATATCATCGCTACTCAATGGACAAAATGAACTCATACACTATGATTCCTTTCTCTCAAACAATATTTATTGCAAGTCAGTAATAGTACAACAAAACAATTCCACTAGTCCCTTGGAGATTGTTACAATTGGCTATGTCATATTACTCAAGTGAAAAAATCACTGATGTCAAATACAGAGAAAAATTATTTTTCACTTCTTGTAATAAGAATGTCTTTCTGAGAGAGAAAAGGCTATTTAAAAATAATCCCATGAAAATATTCATATGCATATTATAAAAATGACAAAAAATAATATTAACAGAACTGCTATAGAAACTTTAGTATATGGAAAGACAGTTTGTTAAATGCTTCATGCATATTATCTTAAATACACATATCATAACACTTGACACTTTAGTTCCATGCCCATAAACTTTTTAAATTCATAAGTTATATCTTATGCATATTTTTCCTCAATATAATCAACATCTGCAAAAAGCAGAGAGTCATTGTATGTTTTTTGCTGTTTTGACAAGATACAAAAATGAGCCAGCCTAATTTGCTCCCTAATATTTGATTTCTTTACATTGCCACGGACTGTCCTGCTTATAACAAACCTTTAAACTGGAGACCATGGTGATTGAGAGGATTTGGAAGCCACTGTGGAGATCTAACAGTCTATATTTGGTAGTAGAGAAAAAAAAACTGATTCTGTTCACAAAGAGCCTGAGGAGAGAGGCTCTCAGTAAGAGAGTTGCTTGTTTCACAATCCACCAAGGTGAGGGGAATTTTTCTGATGTTATTCACTTGGGGAATTCAAAATTCTAACTTGCAGTCTTTCATTGCTTGAGTGAACTATGCATATTTTTCTATTTTAGGCAAATCTACCCAGGAGTTTGGAGATACAGTCTACATTAAAATGGTTTTAAGTGTAACCTTAAAAGTGAGGACTGAATTCACTGAGGCTAATAATTGGGTAGTTAAAAGATTTTTATACCCAGCTTGTAAAAGACTAGGAAAGTGTAAATTTGTCTTAATGAAACTTTAGTCTGAACTAAGGTTTCTTATTCACCAAATTGACCAGCATAAATCAAAGGCAGCCTTATATAGTCTTAGTGTTATATTTTGAAAGATTTCCTGCAAAGTTTAGGAATGAAAATAAGGGTCTATATTGTGAATCATGTGCTTTACCCCCCACCCCATCCCCACTATGTAATTCCCACTCTAATACAATTGGTAAATCAGAAAGCATCCAGAAAGCAGACATGTCCATTGACTATGATGGGTATATGTCCTTGAATATTTCTCATGTTTTTCTTTAAATCGGGCCCCTTTGTATAAATACACATATTTATATGTATTTAAATGCATATCTATTTATATGAAGTAGCCATAATTTAAATATATGTATATATTTATATAGCCTGATCATGATTTAAATATATATATAATTATATATAGATTATATATAATATCTATCCTCTCCACTACTCTAAAACCCTGATGTAGGGATAAATATCTTCTTGTCATCACCTCTGTCCTCCCAGAATCAATCAAAATCTGTATCTCTACTATCAGAACAGAAGTTTCTGTAGTGCTTTAGTTACTATTGTCAACATTTTTAAAAAGTATGCTTTTCCCTTTTCAAATTTAAAAGTAAAATATTAAGTAAGTTTTTCAAACCACATATGTTATGACTTCAGAAACACTGAAATGGGCGCTTCCTGGTTGAGAAACGCTGCTTTAAATTTTCAAATGAAAAACATTATTTAAAAACCATATCTATGTGAATATTCCTGCTGACCTGATTTTGGGAGAATCAGAGTAGGCTAAACATTCACTATATTAGAAATCATACATGTGTTCCCATACCTAGTTTTTCTCCCTAGGTCTGGTTTTTAGAATGCTGGTGATAAACTAAGCCTGATTTATTATATGACCATCTTGTATGGGAAAAGACTGTAACTTTGGGGATCTTCGGTTAACCTTAAGAGATATAGCAGGGGGACAGATGTGGCTCGGTTGGTTGGGCGTCCATCTCCCATAGGGAGGGACCTGGGTTCGATCCCCGGGACCTCCCGGTAAAAATTTAAAAAAGAAAAATATAGAAGGTGTGTGGGCCACCAGGCCCTGTGCGCGGGTGCACCGACAGGCCCCACGAGCAAGTGAGCCACCAGGCTCCATGCACGGGTGTGCTGCCAGGCCCTGCGAGTGGGTAAGCCTCCAGGCCCCGTGCTCAGGTGAGCCGCCAGGCCCCGTGCCTGGGTGTGCCATCAGGCCCCACAAGCCATGCAACAAGATGATGATGTAACAAGAGAGTGACACAAGGGATAGCCAAGACGAGATGCACTGAAAAACCAGGAACTAAGGTGGCGCAGGTGGTAGGACACCTCTCTCCCACATCGGAGATTCTGAGGATCGAATCCCAGTGAAGACAGGAGGAGAAGGATGAGAAGAGAGGGCAGGAAACAGACACAGAGAGTTGCCCAGTGAATGGACACAGAAACAGCAAAAACAGCGAGGGGCTAAAAATGGGTAAAAGTAAATAAACAAATCATTTAAAAAAATGTAGAGGGGAGGAAGATACGGGCTATAGTTAGTAGTAATACTTTGACGATGCTCTTTGATGATTTGTTAACAAATGTTTCACAACAATGCAGGGTGTTTGTTGGGGGGGTGATGTGTGGGAGCCCTGTATGATGTTATGCATGTTTATTTTGTAAGTTCACAATGTTTACTGAACACATAGTTTATGTATGTTCATGTATGAATGATATACTTCAATAAATTGTTTTTAAAAAAACCTTATCTACCCACTGTTTGTATGCAAATGAATACAAATACGAGAGTTTTCAGAGTCTGGGCAGCTCCTTAGCTGAGATTTATTGATGTCCTTTCTGAGAGTAGCAAGGATGATAAACACAAGTCCTTTATCTCCCAGACGGTGTCTGACTTCAGCTCATTCCTTATCTCTGTCATAGAGATGGACTAGATGAAGGGCTGAGGCTCTCGAACGGTGTGAGAACGTACATTTCAATTTTTATTTTGTATAAAAATCTGAAAGTTTAATTTTCTAAAGGGTGAATCAAAATGTTGCCCTTATAAAAATAGTTGAGCCTTAAAGATCTCTGGCATCAAAACTGACTTCATCAGAATGACCACATTAAAATGGCCTTGTTAAAGTGTCATGTATCCTAGAGCAAAGAGCTGTGGTTTGGAAACCAGACCAACCTCTATATCATACTAATGTAACTGACCCACGTGTGTGTGTTTTAAATCTGGCCCCTTTGTATAAATACATGTGTATACATGGGTGCGTGGCTTTGGAAGACTAATGATAATATGAAGAATGTACAGTATAAAGTAGGCATTTAGTAGTTGGTAACAATTGTAATTATGAATATTATTCTGAGAGCAAAACTGTCAGGCAACAGAGTTCCATAAATATGCCAAGTGTTCCTTGGCCTAAGGTTACTTTGATCATACTGTGTGTTCTTCCTGGCATACTCCCTTTCCAACCCTTCTCTCTCTACTTCAACTTGGTGGTTACCTACAGTTTTGGATCCAGCTTAGACATTATTCTTCCAGGAAGCCTACCCTGAGTGCCCAAGACTGAGTGAGACTTCTCTTTTATGGCTCTTATTACACACTGACTTTATGTTATCATAACTATTTTCACTTATGTTGAAAATGTCTGTAGGCCCTTGAAGGCTAGGGAATGTCTTGCTTGGCCTTGAATCCTCAGAGCCTAGTAAGGTGCTTAAAATATTATGAGAACTGAAAATGGTGTTTGGAACGGATACTAATAATTGTTCTGTAAAATATTATGTTGAAAATACACCCATTAAGAGAATTAATCAGATCCCCATAGAATCTGCTTCTCATGGGTTTCTCTTCCATTTCCTGTGTAACTTTTTAAATTTCTGAGCCTTACTTTTGCTCTTGGCCAGCATCTTCCCAGTTTGGCATATCCCAATTAACTCAAGTTCTTTGACCCTATCTGTCTTCACAAAACTTCATCTTCTGGATCACAGAACAAATCCAACACCTCTGCTCAAGCCTACTTGGTACCAATGGACAGAGATATCTGTTTGTTCCTCCTAAATTCTTTCTAATTATGCCTCTTATTACTAAAATTTTCTTCTCCTGACTTTTGTTAGGTAACCCTGAAATGAAAATAACCCTGAGTCTATTTCATAGCTCTACCTCTCTTTCTTTTGGTCTAATCCACGTAGCTCTAAGTCAAGTTTGTCTTGATGTCCTCCTTTCTTATTCTTGTGCTTGCTTCACATACTCCTTCACAGAATCCTAATACATTAATCTTCTCATTGTCTCATCATTCACAATGAAATATCTCTGTTGAAAATGCTACTTTTTCTTTGGAATTTGTGCCTATACAAATTGTTTGGAAGTTCAGTAGTTAAACACTAAATTGATGGTGTGGTACATGGTTTGCAATGGGCTACAACACTTCTTCCCATCCTTGGACATGTGACTTTTCAATGTTATTTAGTCACTCCTCTCAGTCCTTGAATCTCAACTGACCTGTGACTTGATTTGATAAATAAATGTAGCAGAAGTGATGACAGAGAACTTCTGAACTTAGACTCCAAGAGACCTTGCAGTTTCTGCTCTCACTCTCGTGGAACACTGCCCTAAAACAGCATTGGTAGATTGGATGAAATCTAGGTTTTCATTTACTTGATGCTGAGTTCTTTTTAAATGAGTCTCTAGCATCACTAATGTTTGTGTTTCACTTTGCCCTTTTTTTAAAATTTCATAGCCATGTACATTTGAAGGAATATTTATCTCTGAAGTTTCTGATTCATTTTCAATCAAATTATATTCAGCAGTAATTCTTTGATGTTCAACAATCATTTGAACCAATTTATACCTTTTATCTTTTAACCATTCGGTCACATCTTGCCAAAGCAACTCAAAATTATATTTCACACTCTTTTTATTAGGTTCAAAGTGCAGTATATTTCTAACCTGGGTCTATTGTTTCCTTCTAAGAAGGAATTACTTTGTTATATCCTTTTCAAACTGCCCCCCACTGTCAAAGTGGAAATTTACCTCATGTAAATTTTATCAGTTTCATGATGTTATACTTCAAAATAGGCTATTTTGGGGGGTTGGGGTGGTGAATGTTTTGGATTCTAACAAAGTGGTTGCATAAACCATGGGGACAGCAATTATTTATAAACACCAATTCTAGGACAGACACATTAAGAACAAAATCTTACATAAAGTTTATTGGTGCAGCAATGCAATATTCTTTAAAAACAACTTGTATTACTTTAAAAGAATTCTTGTCATAGTTTAATTAATGCACAATATATACTTAATATTCCATTGAAATGGAAGGGGATGTTTCTTTCATCTAACCAGAATTATACTGTAACAGACTTAACATTGACTATGGGTCTGGCATGATTCTTCTTACATGTTATCTGATTTAATCCTCACAAGAATCTACTGAATAGGCAGTTGTTTGTTATCCTCAGTTTACAGATGGTAAAATGGCGACTAAGTAATGCAAATAGCTGAACCCATATTCTATCTAATAGCCAAGATGGATATGAAAACGGCTTATGTGAATTTGTGGAGGTCAATGAAATGCTGGATCTTATTGTCCTTATGTGAAAAAGAACATATCAAGTTACACACACTGTGTAAAGTAAATTATGTGAAAGTAAATCCTAATCTATCATATGCTATCCATATAATTGTCATGATGAGATTTTTCCAAAGAGACCATTAATCAAAATGAATTTTAATGTGCTTTGGAATAAAACTGTGCCTCCAGTTGCGTGAGGATATGTTAGACACTTGGATAACAACAAAAATTAATGTCTATTTCTGGGGCACACAATGAAATGTATTATTGCGGAACCAGAGGAAGCTGCTCAGCTCTCCTCAGAGGTGTTTCCCCTTGCAGTCCCACTCCATATTGGGGAAGAATGTCACAAAATCACGTAGAATAAAAGATTCCTGCACTGAGGAGTCTTGTCCTAATTTCTAATAGGAAGTGAGGAGCCAATGGAACACTGTGATTAAAGAGCTTCACTTATTCCTAATTGAAATATACAACATGAGGAGAAACTGTGTCTTTCATTTAGAATATCTTGACATGTTGATTAGAATTGGTAGATAATAATTGTTAATAATTAAAGTGTGAATTCATTTGTACTTCACAAAAAACTCTATGAAATAAGTATTATATATATATATATCTGTATTTTCCAGCTGTGGAAATTGGGGCAAAAAGACATTAAGTAATATGCCTGCACAGAAAATACGTGACAGAGACAAACCTAGGCAGAAACGTCATCCTTACCTTCTCTATTTGTTATCCCCAGGCTGTTGTAAGGAAAAATAAGATATTTTATGTAAGTGATTTTGCAAACCATAATATATAGTACCAATGAAAGCTAGTGCTTTTGCTAAAAAGTGAGAAAGTCAATAAAGACTCTAAAGATACAGGCACGAATTTGCTAATTGTGTATGTTACTTGACGTGGAACTGTCCGTCCATTGAATGTTAAAAGTATATTGAGAGACAAACAAAGAAGAGCAGAAGAGACCTCGGCTCACTGACTTTTAAAATATTTTAGGCATGATTGTTTTCTCTTCCTCTCTACCCTCTCCTGCCCCTGAGTATTTTTAGATGCTTAGTAGAATACATTTACAGGATTAATTGTAGGGCTAATTTAATTTAGATGGTGTTACTTTGAAGACCGTCCTTAAGCACATACCTGGGAATAATTTCCCTTTCTCATCTGCACTCACTGTGAGTATTTTTCACTTGGTGTCTTCTTTTATATGACATACTTTTCAGGGCTCCGGACCACCACCCACCCCCAGCCCATGAAGAAACCATCCCACCACCACAAGCAGCAGTGAAACTGGATCAAATGACCTTTGGATTTAATAAGCTGCAAATAAGACAGGAAACAAATACAAATGGGGTTACTTCTAAAACTTTATGGTCCAATAAAATGGTGTCATTTCAGAGGAATAAGATATTTGAATATTCAGTATAATGCAGGGTTTGCAATGTAATACAGTGGGAAATAAATGATTGGGCTTTTAAAATGAACAAATCTGACATCTTGAGTCCACCACTAACCATCCATGTGACCTCAGGCAAATTATCAAAGAATCAACCTTATTTACTTCATCAGTAAAATGGAGTTAATGAAAACCTAACTTGGAGGTTTACAGGGAAGACTAAAAAATGATACGAAATATTTTCAACAAAGTGTCCTGTCACATTGTAGAAGTTGAATAATTTTTATTTTCCTTTCCCTCTTCTATTGGTTTTCTTTTCCTTCTCTCTCCCATTCTTTCATCTCTTAGTCAGTTGTGTCAGTGAGAACAAAAATACAAATGGGCATTTAGCTTTGAGATGGTGTGTAATCATACAGCATCTTTCATGTGAGACTTTAAAAAATAGATTATCTGTGTTAATTTCAGTAAATGTCTTGAAAGAATAAAGATGACTTTTCCTGGTTTTCTGTAGGTCTTTTTTTCATAAAACTTAAGATTCGTATATAAGATACAAAATGAGCATTTGTATTATTCAAGAATTACAGAATTTAGAATTGAAGGGATATTTAAGAGGAAAGAGATGAGCATCTATTCAAACAGTCAAAAAGTTTTGAATGCTTACTATGCACCAAGACAGTCCTTGTCCTTGTGAAGTTTAAATACCAGTGGGGGAGGCATATAATGTCTAATTTTAGTTGACTTTGTATACAAGAAAGGGCTGCTTTAAATTGGGTGGTGAAGGAAGACTTATCCAAGAAGTTTTCATTTAAGCAGAAATTGAGCCATGGGAGGAAGTAAGTTCATGAAGGACTGGAAGAAGAATCATAAAGAGAAGAAACAGGAAGTGAAAAGGTTCTAAGAAGGAACAATTTTGACCTGTTTGAGAAACAGAACAGGAACAAGAAAAGGAGAAAGTGGTAAGATGCAGTCAGAAAGGAGTGTAGGGACAGATTGTTTGGGTTTTGTGGACTGTGGTAAATAGAATAAGCTTTATTTTATGTGTAATGGAAAGCTTTTGGAAGATTTTTAGCAGGAGCATAATAGATCTCATTTATAAATTTAAAATTTAACGTTGTCTTCTGTGGGAGACTTAAATTTTATCTCTGGAAAATAGTCAATGGGCAAGAATGGAGATGGGGAAGCCAGTTAGAAGGCAAGGCTGTATTAACAAGAAATGAACAGGATTAGGGTGGCCACAATGAAGATGAGGAGAAGAGATCAGAATTAGGTAGAGCCAATGGGACTTGATCATGGATTGAAGTGAGGGAGTGAAGGGACTTGAGAAAGCAACCATGACTCCTAAAATAGGGACTTACACATATGGGTAGAAGTTGCTGTCATTTACTGGTATGTGAAAGATTCAGGGCAAAGAAAGTTTGGGGAGCCTTAGGAATTTAGTGTTGCACTTGGTAAGGTGGAGATGACAGGTACTTAACAAGAGATGTCAAATAGTCATTCAAACACATGACTCTTAAATTCAGGGGAGTATACTGTTAAGGTTGGAGATATGAAATTGTTGGTCAGAAGCATCAGATGATACACAATGTTATGGACCTGGACCAGTAAACTAAGGAAGGAGTGTAGATAGAGAAAGGAAGAAGGCCACCCATGGAACACTGGGACACCCTACCATTTATCAATTACAAAAGGAGAAGTCTATAGGAAAGTTTGAGAAGGCATATGAATTGAGCTATTGAGAGAGGAGAAAACCCAAGTAAGATAATCAGTCATAAATCAGAGATAAATCAACCCCTAAAAGTGCTGAATACAATCCCAACTGAGTGCCAAGAAAATGCCAACTCATCAGCCTTGATGGTCACTATTGTGATAGAACCAAGGTTGATTTTTTATGATTTTGCCAGGTTGAGATAGTATGTCCCTGATGAATATTATTTAATTCCAAAAGCCTGGCTGAAAGCCTGGAATTCTGAAAAAAGCTGGTAGAAGAAAAACAGGAGGAATAAAGGAAGGGAGAATTCAGAGAGAGATGCTTTGAAGATCTTGCCTCAGGTATTTCCCTTCTCAGAGACACTAATTTTCAAAGGGGAATACAAGCAGGAAAAAAAACATCATGCAACTTCCTTTTCCTCTCTGTTGCATTTTGAAAACCCCTGATACCCCTGCCAGTAGCTTCTTCCTGCCACTTCTCAAGTTGTCTGTCTGACTTCAACCTGGTGTAAGTCTCAAGTCAAAATATGAGAGCAATATGGGTCATAATTTAACCCCCTAAGTAGAACTTTGAAAATATATCTTTATCCCACCAAGTTTAATCTGACTCCATTACTCAAATGACTGATCCCCTAAGATGATTTCCCCTATTGTATAACCACTATCCATGAAAGAACAGAGACAAGTTCTGAGCCTTGGAGGAATACTGCAGGATATCAAAGTCCTAAGTGGATTCCTTTAGAGAACTGCTGATGAAATACAAATGTCTGACACTTAGCAACCTGCTTGAAAGAGGAAGATAATTATACTATGAACTCTGTTAAGTATAATTAAGAAAAGTTTAGATTGAACTAGACAGGCTTTGGAATCAGTCAGAGACTGGGTTAGAGTTTCCAAACTACTTGTTGGTAGTTTGTTCTTACGCACTTTACATGACCTCTTTAAACCTCAGTTTCCTATCCTAAAATGAGCTTGGTGAAAATGCTTACCTAAGAAACCACTGTGAGAGTTAAATGAGGTAAAGTAAATATATGCTTAGCATTGTGCCTGGCACATTGATTAAAACAATATCATATAAATGAATGAGAACTATTTTCCCACAAAAGGTAAGGTCAATGGGACTCATCACAGAAATTGCAATGCAGCTGTTGTCCAGTGGGATTTCTGCCACTAGGTCTCTTCGGGACCATCCTCTTCACTGCCTCACTCAGGAAGCATTTCTGAGTAGAGAAGGCCAGAAATCTATGTTCTTTTCCCAACTTCCTTATACACCCTTACTTCCTTATCTGCTCTCCCCATAGCACACATAAAATATAATTGCCCAGCCTGATTATTCCATTCTTATCCTTTCCAAAATCATTTTCCAAACATTTCCACTCCTTACTTCCCACTACTTAGGCAGTTTGGGTTAAGTCAGTTCCCTTACTATACACCACATCTCATTACTCAGTCTTTTCTCAGTATCTTTAGTTGCATTGTTCCATAGCTATCACATTGTCCTGAGGTTTCCTTCCTCCCCTTTGTACATCTAATTATTATTATTATTTATTTTTCTCAACTGTGACTCCAGACAGGATCCAAAGAGGAGTTTTACCACCTCCTCTCTGGGTTTTATGAAGACTTACTTTACCCTTCTGTGTTAGCCTCTTAAAGTACTGAATCAACCTTAAAAGGGCACAGGAAAAGGCATCCAATTATTATTCAAATTCAAAACCCAGTTCAATTAAATGTAACATTGTATCCCAAATTGGATTTTGGAACAGAAAAAAAGACACAGTGGAAAAACTGTAGAAATCCAAACAAAGTAATGTACCAATGTTGGTTTCTCAGTTTTGACAAATACACCAAATACACCACAGTAATATAAGAAGATCAAGTTAAGGAATACTGGATGAGAAGTATACTATAGCTCTCTGAATTATCTCTGCAACTTTTCTGTAAAATTAGAAATATTCCAAAATAGAAAGGTTATTATTATTTTTTAATGCAAGTTCTATCCTTTCCTTAAGACCTCCTTGCCTGTAACAACCCTCTTTGCCCTCTACCTCTTTCATAGTGTGACCTTGGGAACATTGCTTAATTACACTTTACATATTTTCTTCATCTGTAATATGATAGGGATGCATGCAAACCACTGAACAGAGGGTTCAGGCAGAGGAATTATACTTTGTGCGTGTGTGCATGTGTGTGTGTGTGCTTGGGGTTGTGGGAAGCCTAAGGTGTTAGTAAATAACAGAACTTGAGATTTGCACCTAAGCTGTCTAGTTTAAAAGACTCTGCTTTTAACCATTAAACTATGTTGTCAGTAGAAATATGTATTGTTGTACATATCTATATAATATGCATAGAAAAATACTAGAAGAAAATGGTCTTCTAGTTGTGCAAATTATAAGATCATGAGTGTTATGGGTTAGACTGTAGCCCCTCAAAAAATATGCTGAAGTCCTAACCCTTAGGACCTCAGAGTACAACCTTATTTGGAAATAGAGGCATTGCAAATGGAATTAGTGTTAAGTTAAAATGAGGTCATATTGGAGTAATGTGGGCCTTTATTCCAATATGAATGATATCTTTATGAAAGGGGGAGAGGAGACAAAAACAGACACAGGGGAGAATGCCATGTGATGAGTGAGGCAGAAATTGAAGTGTTGCAAGCCAAGAAATGCCAAAAATTGTCTGGCACTGCCAGAAGCCAAGAGAGAGGCATGGAACAGATTCCTCATTACAGATTTCAGAGGGTGCATGGCCTGTCCAACACCTTGATTCTAGATTTCTAGCCTCCAGAATTTGAGATAACAAATCTCTATTATTTTAAGCCATCCAATTTATGGTACTTTGTTATGGAAGTCTTAGAATACTAAGAAAGTTTTTGGCACTGGGAAATGGGCTGTTCTATAACAAAGACCAAAAAATGTGAAAGTGGCTTGGAATTGAGTAAAGATTGGAAGAATTTTGAGGTGCTTAGTAGAAAAAAGCCTAGATTGTCTTAAAAAGACTTTTGGTAGAAATATAGACGTTAAATGTGCTCCTGGTGAGGCCTTAGCTGGAAATGATGACTGTGCTATCAGAAACTGGTGGAAAGGCAATCCTTGTTATAAAGTGGCAGAGAATTTGATGGCATTTGTTCTGATATCAGAGGAAGGCAGAACTTGTAAGAGATGAACTTGGATATTTAGCTAATGAGATTTCCAAAGAAAGTAGGGAAGGGCAGCCTAGTGCTCCTTGCTGGTTGTAATGAAATGCAAGAGGAAAGAGATAAATTGAGGAATTAACTGCTAAGCAAAAAGGAATGAACACTTGATGATCTGGAAATTTTTCAGCCTATCCAGAGAGCATGCTCTGGAGTCATGCCAAGGATGTGGCTGGAAAAATCATTTGCTAAAGAGATTAGGCTTATTTTACATCAGCATATAACATGCAGAAATGTGTGGGAGAGAGTGTGGTCTACAATGTGAACTATGGTCCATGCTTAGTGGCAAAGCTCCATGTGTATATCCATTGCAGGTGATGTGCCACACTAATGAAAGAGTTTATGTGGGAGGTTGTGGGAGGTGGGGCATATGGGAATCCCTATAATTTTTGTGTAACATTTATGTAATCTAAGTATATTTTTAAAAATATATATATATATATATTATTTAAAAAAAAAAAAAAGAGATTAGGCTTGTTCACTCATGGATCCAATCAACCATTTCAGCAGACACCTAGAAATATCTGTGGAGGACCATCTTATCTGAAGCCTTGAACTCCAATGAATTGTGAGACCAAGGTTCTTAAGAATCTTATACCAGCAGAAACACTGCCAGCCTGGACTGAAAGGGACAAATGGGATTAGATGAAAGAAAAATGACTTCAAGGGCAGAGCTAAAAGGGCAAAAGGGCAGGGCTGTAATCCCCCATGGGCAGAGGAAAGAGGATTAAGCCATGAAGATTACTCTTGGGTTTTGAAATCTAATGGAACTTACCCTGCTGTGTTTTGGACTTGCTTGGGACCTATGATCCCTTTTTCCTTCCAATTTCTTCCTTTTAGAATGGGAATGTCTATTGTATGTCTGTCCTCTCATTGTCTTTTGGAATCAGATAACTTGTTTCATAGTTTCACAGGTCCACAGATGGAGAGGAATTTTACCTCAGGATGGCTTATACTGCTAGTCTAATCCATAACTGAATTTGATGATTTAGAAAAGATTTTGGACTTAGAGTTGATAATGCAATGGATTATGACTTTTGGAGATGTTGGGATGAGCTAAATGTATTTTGCCTTGGTAAGGGCATAAATATTTGTGGGCCAGAGGGCAGACTTTTATAGTTTTACTTGTATCCCCCAAAATATATGTTGATGTTCTAACCCACAGTACCTCAGTGTGTGATATTACTTTGAAATAGTCATTGCAAATGGAATTAAGTTAAAATGAGGTTGGGAGCAGATATGGCTCAAGCAGCTGAGTGCCTGCCTCCCACATGGGAGGTCCCAGGATCGGTTCCTGGTGCCTCCTAAAGAAGACAGGCAATGAGCAGACAATAAGCAGATATTGAGCAAAAACAATGAGCAGAAAATGAGAAAAATCAATGAGCAAGACAATGAGCAGACAATGAGTAAAAACAAATGGGCAGGGAGTGCATGTGGCTCAAGCAGTTGAGTGCCCACCTCCCACATGGGAGGTCCCGAGTTCGGGTCCCAGTGCCTTCTAAAGAAAAAACAAAGAAACAAAAAAAAACAGACAATGAACAATGAGAGGAAACACCAAGCAAAAACAATGAGCAAGCAGATGAGGGAGCCATCTCAGGGGGGAAAAAAGAACAAGGTCATACTGGATTAGGGTGGAATCTTAATCCAATATGATTGGTTTCCTTATAAAAGAAAATTTGCACACAGACACAAGCAGAGGGATGGGAGAATGACATGAGATGACTGAGGCAAAGAATGACATGGATTGCCTGCAAGCCACTGCCAGAGACCAGGAGACAGGCATGGAAAAGATTTTTTTTTATAGACTTTAGAGGGCCACAGTCCTGCCAACATCTTGATTTGAGACTTCTAGCTTCCAGAACTGTGAGATAATAAATTTCTGGTGTTTTAAACCACCAAGTTTATGGTATTTTGTTGTGGTATTCTCAGGAAACTAAGACAATTAATGGTTTTATTATTTTCTTTTTCTTCATTTTGTAAATGTTCTACAACAAACATGTATTCCTTGTGATGGAACACAAGATTGACTTAAAGGGAAACTCTTATTTAGTTATTAGAAATCAGAAGCAAATACAATATGATGCCAAAAGTTTTTTCTGACCTGTGGCAATGCAAAATTTAGAAACCTTAAAAAAAAAGATTTTTTGTGCCATGCCATCCCAATTATTTAATTTACAAAAAATTAAAATAAATTAGACTATCAAAATTATTACTATTCATGGTTTCATAAACTTTACACCAAAGCATGAGCAACGAAAGAAAAAAATGGATAAATAAGGCCTCCTCAAAATTAAAAACTTTTGTACCTCAAAGGATGTTATCAAGAAAGTGAAAAGGCAGTCTACTCAAGGGGAGAAAATATTTGGGAACCATCTATCCAATAGGGGCCTAATAGCCAGCATATATAAAGAAATCCTAAATCTTGAAAGTAAAAAGACAAACGACCCATTTTAAAAATGGACAAGTGATTTGAACAGACACTTCTCCAAAGAAGAAATACAAATGGCTAAAAAGCACATGAAAAGATGTTCAACGTCACTAGTTATTAAGGAAATGCAAGTCAAAACTACAATGAGATATCATCTTACACCCATTAGGCTGGCGACTATTAAAAAAACAGAGGACTACAAGTGTTGGAGAGGATGTGGAGGAAAGGGAACACTTATCCAATGCTGGTGGAATGTAGAATGATGCAGCTATTGTGGAGGAGAGTTTGGTGGTTCCTCAGGAAGCTAAATATAGAACTGCCATATGATCCAGCTATCCCACTGCTGGGTATATACCCAGAAGAATTGAAAGCAAGGACATGAACATATATATGCACACCAATGTTCAAAGCAGCATTATTCAATACTGCCAAGTTGGAAGCAACTCAATTGTCCATCAACAGATGAATGGGTAAGCAAATTGTGGTATATACATACAATGGAATATTACTTAGCTGTAAGAAGGAATGCAGTATTAATACATGGGATAACATGGATGAATCTTGAAGACCTCATGTGGAGTGAAGTAATCCAGGCCCTGAAGGACAAATATTACATGACCTCACTGATATGAATTGAGCAAACTCACATAGCTAGAGTCTGGAAGATAGGTTTAGAGGAGATGGAAAGGGAGTAGAGGGTGGTGAGCTGATGCCCATATGGGCAAAATCTATGATAAGGTGGAAGGGTGTAGTTGTGCAGTGGATGAGCATGACAGTGGTGCAGGGAGGTGATTGGGTTCAGCGGTGCTGGTCTGTGAGAGGGGAGTGTGTGTGGGGTTTGGGTTGGACTATTCATGGAACTGGGAGAAGGTGGGGGGAAGGAGGGGTGAACTATGGGGATTTGCAAGTCTGTGGTTAAAACTACAATGTTGGGAATGTTCTTTTGACAAATATGACAGGGTAGGGTTACTGGTATAGGGTATTGGACATGGGGGGGTGGTAATGAGACATGGCACACCTGGGGCAAGGTTCTATGGAATATGTAGGTCATAGTGTGTTATATCAGTGGGTGGAGACCCACAAAATAAACAGGAAAATATCAAACTCCCATCCTGAGGATTCCTGCTATTTTCTCAATTAGAGGAACAAAAAGCACTTGAGAACATAGGCAGTGCACAGTAAAAGAAAACAGACCAATATGTCAAACCTTCAATATTATTGCAAGTAACTAC
>JAQZBX010017893.1:0-35077 GCA_029593785.1 Cabassous unicinctus | reverse complement strand
TAAATATGTAGAGATAGTGAACTCCCTTGGCATAGGCATAAGAAAGGGAGTCAGAGACTTTGGAAGGTGGCATTATCAGGTTAAAACACTATGTGACTTGGGAGGAGAAACCTCTCTATCTGAAGTTTCCACATTTGCAAAGAAATATAACTATACCCTGGATTAGACTATAAATTCCTTAGCAGCAGGGCATGTGTTTTAATTCATTATCATATCTCCTGTTCCTTACAGAACATCACAAACATTAGCCTACTGAGTAAATGAAGGAATGGGGTTTTGTAATGGTTCAGGTGACATAATGTATTAATATGTATATATGCATTTTGTACTAAAAATATATATTATATATATGTCAAAAAATGTTCTCATGACATCAAAGTTCTCTCTTCTCCATGTGTTTTATTTTAAATCCGCCTTGTAATATCTCACAATTTCACGCTCTACAAAGAGAATCACATACACTATTCTACTTAAGGTAAATATTATCTTCTGTCTAGTTTATTACAATGATCTTTAACTGTTAATCCTTGCTCCTATACTATTATCCACATGACTGACTGCTAGAATTATCTTTCCAAATCTCAGACATAATCATGCTAATACTTGTTTTTCATTTACTTTAGGACAAATCCAAAACCCTTATACTGAAAATCAATGTCATTTATGGATATGGTGGGAAAAGTTTAGGCTAAAAATTAGCAAATCTTGGGGAATGGTCATGACTCATTAAACAGTTGTTAAATTTTCAGCTGGGTTTAATTCTCGGTTTTACCACTTTCTACATATGCAATTGGGTAATCTCTCTTAAAATCATTCTATCTGTAGAAGCTGGATACTAATACCTGACTTAGAGGTGTTGTTGTTATGCAAAATATAAGAGAAAAAAATATTTGAAGGTTCTAGGGCATGACAGGCACCAGATAAGCTCTAAACATACATATAACTCCTGTCACCTCCATTTCAGCTCAAGTTGAGAATTGTTCAAAGTTTTCCAGTCTAGAAGATCCAGTTGATGGTGAGACCATTCACAACAATCTAATTAATATCTGTAAAATACTGCCTCTAGGCATTGCTCCTGCTGTCCCTACTCTCCAGAATGCCCCAAATCCCTTCACCCAGGAAACTGCTATACTTCATCTGAAATTATCCAGCTGCTCCATGCAAAAGTAGTAAACCTCTCCCTAAACCTATAAAGCTTATTGCTTAACTTTGTTATAATACTGAGCACATTGTAAAGTAACTGTGTATGCCATCGCCACCTATCATTGGCCTGTCTATACTTGGAGGGAAATGCCAGTTTGGTCATTTCTGTATCTCCCAAACCCTAAACAGATTCTGGCTCAAATGCATGTGGCCAACATATGAATTAAAAAGTCCAAATGTCACCAATTTGGAAAAAAAAGTTTTAACATTTTCATGACAAAGATCAATTCAGCTAAAAACTTCAGGTAAAACACCAAGTGTTCTCTATAAAAGTACAAAGGGACATTAATCTCATGAATGGGAGACCATGCTTTAAGAGGATATGGTAAATAGATTATTTACTGGTTCTTATCCTAGATATTAATGAAGATTTTCTCAAAAAATATTATGTGAAAAATTAGCATCGTACAAAAGTGAAAACTAGAAATGTTAAAAGTGGTGAAAACTATAGTAGATATGAAACTTCAAAACAGTACATTTTATAATATTTTTATTTGTCACTTTCTAAAAAGAGAGTTACTTTCTTTTGCTATTTCAGTGCTTATGTTCATATGTTCATATTTTGGTTAACAGGTCCTCTGGAGAGGAAGTGAAGATAGAAGCAGAAATTTAAGATTGGGAATTACTGTCTGTACTGAGTCAATGTCCAGAAGGATAAAGAAGAAAAATAAGAATATTAGAAATAGAAAACATCAACCAAAGTGATATACATCATTATCCCTTAAAGTTTTGCAACCACTTGCTCAGCAAGCTTTCTCAGAGTTTGACAGTTGTGAAAAGAATTCTATAAAAAAAAAATACTTCATTTGGCAGTGGAATGAATTCAGTGCTTGAATTATTATGTGAGGCCATCAATATGAAGAAAGTAGATGGTAAAAAAGGCACTTCAGGGATTCAGTCAAATTTGTGCTTATTTAATTTATACAAAGGATACTGACACAGAGAAACTCAGTGAGCCTCTTTAGATCAATGCACGATAAAGAAGTTTCCAGATGTAAAGAAAAATTTAGCTCAAAGTAAAGGAAGCAGACTGCAAAAGCCCAAAGCTTTACCCATTTAACAAAACATACAAATAGAATCATCCAGTTTTTTAGACCATTAACTCCTAGAAGTCCAGGCAGTTTATCTGACAGGCCATATTGGACTTGAACAAACTCAGATAGACATAATACAATATTTTAAATGTTAAAAATGAAGAGCAGTAGTATAAAAAGATGCATTATTCTAAACTTGCCTTTCAATCATCACACAAAGAAAATTCTTAAAAATAAAAAAAATACATACGTAAATTGCAAGTTTTCATTTCTGATCTTCCCAGTCCCAAAAGCCATAATTGGGCTAGTTTCATTATTAAAATATAAGGGCAAAAGAAGACTATTGTATCATATTGTGCTTTGAAATCATGATATGCCTGTGATTTTAATCATAATTCTCTATATTTTTATGCAGGCTACACTTGAATTTTTACTATTATTTTAGAAATTGTTGCCTACATTAAGCAAATGCTACCTCTATAATCCCAATAGGTTATCTCAGGTATCATATTTTACTTATATATATGGGGTTTTACATAATTTCATCACATATTACTGATAAAGGAGCCTTTATTGTTTTATTTCCACTGAAGTCTATATAAAAATCAAAGATAGAAATGTTTCTCTAAGACGGCAGATCCTTTCCTGATTGACATTCAACAATAAACTTTTTCTATAAATCCACCTACTCAGTAAATCCATCAGTCACAGACATTTACATTTCCTATTTCTTGTGTGAACTAATCTTAATCATGTTTTTCAGAGCCTAAGCCTCTTGGGGAAGGTGTATAATTTCTTTACCACTTAATAGCTCTTAAGTCCTATGTGCACCTGCAGTTTCACATGTAACAAATGACTCAGATCATCATCTGAAGTATGTTTGTAAAACTAATAAGCCAGGAGGCCTGTATCTTGAAATACAATTTAATATGAAGCAGGTTTTTTTAAAAGTGAACTTTATTTCAACTTCAAAAAATAAAATAATAGACAAAAGGCAGCTAAACAAATTTTGGAAGCATTACTTTTAAAAATTCTGTCCAGGCACATTTACCTCACTTAATCCTAAAAACAAACTAAACTGTTTCTTCACTGTTCAGAAAGATACATAATTGAGCACAGATTGGTTAAATGACATGACCAAGGTCTCCTTGTTAATGAAGAATATGAAGGAAACAATACTTAATCAAATCTCATAAAACTAAACCCCATATTCTTTTTTTTTACCTTTAGCATTGATATAATGCCATCTTTGCCTTTGCTGCAAATATATTACAATATTACTGTTAACTATAGTCTATAAGTTACATTAGTTGCATTTTTCCCATGAAAAATTTCTCACCATGAAGCAAATGTGTTCAGCTCTAGCATGTGTACCCTGTTAACCTGCCCTTGTTGCTGGGGAAGTCAGAGACATACCTACTGGCCATCTCCCCACCCTTGCCTACCCCCACTGCCTCCTTTTCTAGTGTAGGCAGATGTTTCAGTATATTTCCATTCCAAGAAACTGGGGGTGATGTTAGATCTAATGAAAAAGCCTGACCATACCTTAAACTCAGAAATTGGGAACAAGCAGTTCCAGCTGCTTATCATGGCAGGAGCTCTCAGTGGCAGCCCCCCGCCCCCCACCCCCGAGGGCTGTACAAATACTCAGCACATAAACAACACAGGGTCTCTCCTCTCTTACTTGAAGTGGAGCTGCCATCCACCAACCCTGACCCAAGCGGTTAGCTTCCCCAGGAGACCGGCCTGGTGGGATGTCTTCCGCTGCTCTTTTGAACCCTTCGTGCCATGAAGTAATAAAGCAGTCATTTGCTAAAATTTACTGTTGTGCCTGAACCTGTGTTCCCACAACGTACCATATAGCAACTTCCTCTACACTTTTTAAAGGCACATATTGAATTACTTCTGGTTTAATGAATTTAAATCTTTGTAGTAAAACTAAGTATTATGTGTAAAAATTTTAAGCACTCCATTTAAAAGAGAGAGGACCCCCTACCATCCTTTGTTAGTCTAATATATTTGGAGACATGTGAGGAGTCTGGTGTTCTAGCAATAATATGATGAAAAATGTACCTTTGCACTGCAGAATTTATGACAGTGGATACCTACTGATACCCGCTAAATTGTACACTGGAACCTGAGAGATTCTTGTCTCCCTTGAATAATGGAGGGAATGTAAAATACAGAGGCAAACCCAGTGTGTCATAGATTTTTGTCCAAATCCACATTTAAACCACAATCCTGGATGGTTGAGAGAACTGGGCTCCCAAATTCTGTACCTAGGACCATTGATCCTCTCAGGCTTTTTTACCTACTCCACCCCCACTCAGACATAGGCTACCTGAAAGCCTTCTGGATCTTTCATGCTCAAATAGTGATGTTTAAGAAGAATTGGTCCATATGAGTTCCTTAAGGGGATATAAAGGCGTTTGGTCCAGCCATAAAGAATTTAGGGGAAATATGACCATCTACACAGATACAGAATTGTAGGGCATCTATAAGTGTCGCACAACTCATCATTACTTCTCTGGAGCCAAGCAAACTGAAGGATTCACAGATATTAAGGGACCCAATTTGAATCAGTTGATACATTTCTATGCAGAGCACTTCATGTACACAAACATAAGTAGGAGGGGGAAGAATATCTGGAGTGTGGGTTCTTTTGGCAGTTTCTCTATTAAAGTAATGAGCCATGTTTATAATGGTGTACAGAACATCACACTTTTCTCACACTTTAAGCTGAGGAACAATAAAAGTTTCCAAACCTGTCTTCAGAACACAGAGATGAACTCAAATACTGAGGAGTCTGAACTCTGCATGAGCATAAAATGGATAATATTTCCATTCTTTGCTTTCAACCATGCTTTTGAATCCTATTGAAACCTGTTTCCTCTACTTCCATGTAATGCTAATTGAGCCCAGTTCTTTCTAGCCCTGTCTGGTTAATAGAATTTAGTGCAATCTGTTTAAAACGTCAAATCTCGTATCTAAGGAGAAGGTCTACAATATGCTTGATCCCTTTTCTAGAGGCTGGCTTTTCCAGATAGTTGAGGACAGGAAGAATTTAAAAGGATCAATCTTTTTATTTGCTTTCAGGCAACTACTTAGTGGTGTGTGTGCGTGTGTTTTATATTGTATCATATTTTTCTGTTTCTCTGGAGAACTCTGACTAATATTTATGGCGTTCTAAATTTCTCTTTTTTCAGACTTCCAACCCAAATGTTCATAACTAATTTTCCTGGTGTTTTATTTTCCCATATGGTTTCTGGAGGGGAAAGGACCACATCCCCTGAACATGATTAGAGGAAAAGCCTTTCAGCAATAATTCTACCCTATCCACAAGAGTCAAGAATATTCCTCCAAGCACTTTTCCCTACATATCAAGTCCTCTCCTCATTCGACTGGTAGAAGTGGTCAGGTAGAGCTTAACACCAGTAGGGCCTTTCTGGTATTAATTAAAATGAATATCTTTAAGCCCAGCTTCTGACTGCCATGACCTCTTTAGAAAGAAGGACCACTTCTTTCTACTTATTTGGGTTGTGGCAGCCAATTCTAGGTTTGTGGAAGAGCCTCCAAAAGCCTGTTACCTAGTCTTAAGCAGAGTCCTTTGTGCCTTCCTCTAGGCCACACACCATAATAAACCTCACCAGTGACAAGAATAGTTTGTCTCCTACTTGCAGAGAGGCAGAATAGTACAGAACAATTCCCTGTCTAATTTTAAATTAAAATATGTAGTAATGAAGGTAATGCACATACCATTTTGTTCCACTTAATTAAAACACCATTAACAATGTTTCCAGCTTATTAAAAATCACTGTGCCCTATTGCCCCGGAGCAATAGCCACAGGGTCATTATGACATAGAACACTGAGCTTGGGTCTAGAGACCATGCAGTGAGTCTGGGCGCCAAATCTCTGCCTGTGGAGCTCGCGATTTCGCTCTGTTTTATTTTTATACCTAAAGGTTACAAAGAACTGTTTAAAATGGGTTGTATTGACTCCTCCTCCTTGTTAAAGCATAGGAAATTTAGGGATGAGAAAGAATCTTATTTTATGTAGCAACATTCATTTCAAATGACTCCAACAGGGCCATTCAAAGCTTATGTGGTGGCATTTCATAATAGAAGTATCTTAGGAGTGAGTTAAGATGCTCATTATCACAATAATGCAAGGGTTTTTATCCCCAATAAGTAGAATAAAAGCTATAAAAATGAAAGCATTTGCATTCTTCAAGTGATACTAAATTGTGTTGCCTTAAAAAATAGGTATTGCAAAAAGGAGATATCTAAAGAAGAGACTGGATGCAAGTCATACTGGTAGAAATAAGGAAGTGGAATTAGAAACTCCATCAGGTATGAACACCCATCCTATTCCTGGGACCAGAACCTGTCCTTCTCCAGTGCTTCCCTGCAAACCTGACACACAGTTTTTCGAGTTGTATATTGCATAAGGATGACAAAGCTAAAAGTATCCTTTATAGCATAGTCATATGCCTGTACTGGCTCACATGACAGTGTATAGACAGATACTGATATTCTATGTCTCTGCTGAAACCTGGAGTTGGAAAGCAGGAGACCCTTACTGCAAAACCTTCACCTGCACATGCAGCCACACACACTCTAGACAGAGAATGTGCACATAGACACATCTCTGTGTGTGTGTGTTGGGGGGTGAATCCTGTCCCTACCATGATGTTTGTGAACTCTGAAGTGGCATTATGCTCCCAATCCTGAAATGATTCCCTCCTTTGGTGTGTGTGGGGGGGGCCAGGGGAGAAAAGTTAAAAGCATAGTCAGTTAGGGAGAAAGAATACCTTGTAGAAGTTTTGGCTGGTTCTACCATGATTTAAAAGGATTTTCATGTTTGGAGCCATTTTTCACATAAATATAAGCCAACTATCATCAATTAAACCCATACACCCATGCTTCCATAACTCCCACCGCACCCCAGCCACACAAGAACCATAATGTTATGGTTGTTCAGATTTTGCAAAAGTGTACTTTTTTTGACATTTGAATGAGATACCTTTTTCTAATTGTTTCAAAGGCACCTTATGAACCACCTTAGCAAAATCTGTGATAAAGGATGTCTGAGTGTTCAGAATACAGAAAGGAAAGGGTCTCAGATTACTTTGAGAAGCAGATGGGTGGAGTTTTTCTGAGGAAGGGGATTTTGATACCAAAATTGAAGATGAGAAGAATTTCAGAAGAACTGGGAGAAATAGCTGAAAGGAAACTGAAGTGTCAGCATGTGGTTGGGAGAAAGGCAATATTTACACTCTTTTACAACCACACACAACCTTTGTAAATGCATGGGTATAAGTTGGTTAGATCCCAACTCATAATTCTCCCCTTTTACACAGCTTTGGGATGGTGACATGACTGCTCACTTAAAGCAACAACAAAAACAACAAGAAATATTTTAAGCATCTTTCTTAGTAGAGTGTGTCTTCTCTCAGAGAAGGCTGAGGAAGAAGCAGCACCTATCTCTAGTCACCTGGCTGAAGCCCATCTCCATCGGTCTGAGGGACAGTGTCTGTCCTCCTTATGTAACTCCCAGATGCAGAAAACCAAACAGGAGACAACTCCCAAAGCATGGGACCACAGACCAGTTGTTTTTGTCTTCGTCCCATGGCTTAGCCAAAGACATTCCACTCTGGACAGAAATGGCGGGTTATAACACACCCATACTCCACAGAATTAACAAATGGATCACTGAGGAAAAGGGAAAAGATGTTTTCTCTTTAAGTTACTAAATATAGCAAATAAGCCAACCAGGATGCACCATTTAGCATGTACCATATCTGAGAAGGATAGCAAACCTTCTTGTACCTTCTTTACACTTTACTTCTCTCCTGGTTCTTTTTCCAGAACACACAAAGTTCAAGTCTCTCCTAGTTTGGGATCTGTAGTTAGATTTTTCTTCCCAATTCTGTTTTTCTTGTGTTCTTGTGGTTTCCATGTTTCTGAAATAATAATCCATAAATACTATCTTTGCTTCTTTCAATCTCTTTTCATTTAATAAAAAATCCATTACAATCTGATACCTTTACCTTTTCTTGGTCACTCTTCTGGCCTAGGTTGCCACTGACCTCTGTATTTTCAAATCTGATAAATATTTTCTGGAATTTTTATTTTTATTTTTTGTAATTCACCCACTCTCAAAATTCTCTAAGCCCTGAGTGTCCCAGATTTTTCCTATCTTTATAAATATACTGTATCTGAATTCTTTGTGCTTGCTATGTTCACACTAGGATCCACCAGGTTAGACCATTGGCCTGTGTTCTTCACACCATGAATTCAACCAGGCTGAGAGATTTCACTGCACCACTTATGTGCTGATGACTCTTATGGACCCCAATCCACATGTTCTACCACCAATATGCTTAAAAGACCGTAATTAGCTTGTCCAAGTGCAAATTTATCATTCATCCAAAATCATCCTTTCTTTTATATTCTTGTCCAGACTCAGGTTTATTCCTTAATCCTCAATACTTCCCATAAATATCTTTAATGAATAAATTAATAAGGTTTAATCAGAATTAGTAATGGGTTGTATAATATTCTATTATGAACTAAAGTAGTTTACATGTTCACCCAAAACAATCAAGTTAATTGTGTGTATAGACATAAGCTGAAGACTTGAAACTTTTTATCACTGATTAATAGGGCTTCTTCTTCTATGAAGCTTTTCTTGGCTTTCTTGTCCCTTTTCCACCTTCTAATCTGCAACCTATAGACAGCTAGAAAAATTAATCATGCTCTTGTAAGTCCTACCATAATACTTTACATATACGAACGTAGAATTGATCCCATTGAATCATGGTTAGTTGCAAATGTGTCTTTCTTCTTATCTTTCTTACTATAATCTGAGTTCATAATGGCAAAGACTGTTTATTCAGTTTTTCAGTGCCTGACATAGCGTATTTAATATTTTTTAACAAATAATGAAATCCATTAGACTTATTTTCAATGTAAGAGTTTCTTTTCTCTTTAATTTCTTATATAAGACTTTATTAGATGTAGAAATGTGCATGTTCAAAACCATCTTTTTATTTAATATTTACTACACCACCTACTATGCTTACAGTAGTAGATACATAAATAGTAATAACACCTATTTGAAGAAGACACCATGCTCAATGAATATGTTATTAAACATGGAAGTAAGTTTAATGCTCTTCAACTTGGGAGAGAAAGAAGGGAATCTCAGGGACTTGGGGAACTTTTAAAATTACACACTGCAGACTCTGATAGATTCTTGTAGGCACTCTCCTTTTACATCCTTCCAAAAATCATTGCCAGGAGGGCAACACTGTTGCTGATAAGACTGTAGCTATCTCTCAGGTGAATTGGATTGGAAAAGTATCAGAGAAAAAAATTGGAAATCAGCACTAAATATTATTTTCTCCATCTGTACAAAAGAGAATTAAGCTTGTTAGCTATTTGATAGGAATATCTAAGAATGAATGGACAGCCAAAATAAGTTCTTAAGCCTAATATATTTATCAGAACATTTTTATGGAACAAGGGTATGTCTATACATAAAAATTTAATCCCTAAACAAGTGTTTTAATTTTGACCAAGATAATGGTAACTTTCCACGAAAACATCATCAGAATACCCTTACTTAATCAATCAGTCAATATAGTCATTTCAAGATCAAATGTCAGAACTTAAGAAGACCCTAGATTATTTCTATTTTTAAGTCATCTAAAGAAAATCAAGTTAATTATATGCCAATCTGAAAATTTAGTCAGCATTCGAGATTCCTGTAGTCTAAAATACTAAACTAGCAAATAATCTATTCAGTGATATGGCTTAAATGGTTTCATAGTCTGAAAAGTTTTATTTATAAAAAAAAAATTGCCTCTTGTATTGTGGTCAAAAACTTAAAAATTGTGTTCTGAGTGATTGAAGTGATTTCGTAATCTCAAATACCATGTGTTTTTTTTTTTAAAGATGATGAAAACACAATCCAGGAGCATTAATACACATAAACACATGGCAATTTATCTCTTATATAGACAAATTTAAAGAAAAGACAATTATTTAAGTGATGGGTAAAGCTTAAGTTCTATTCTTATAAAAACATAAGATATTGCAAAGGATGGACTGTAGTTAGTACCATTATAAGAGTTCTTTCATGAATTGTAACAAATGTACTATACTAAAGCAAGGTGTTAATAATAGGGTGGTATATGGGAACTCCGTATTTTATGCATTATTTTTCTGTAAACCTACAATTTCGCTAATAAAAAAATGGGGGAAACATAAGAAATGTTGCACTAAAAAAAGAAAATTTACATCTACAGAATCCACCAGCCAAGAGGGCAATTATTCATGGATAAAAGTTTTCAATATTTGCTTCCTAGAATAGAGCTAGGAAGGTCAAATTCCCTTAAATTATGGCTGTTTAAATACAATGGTAAAAAGTCAGAGCAATGCCTGAATTGAACTAGCAACCCAAAAGAAAAGTGAAAGGTGTCAGCATGGTTTCATAATTCATTTGGCATCCAGTAAGAATTTGTCCTGGATATCCATATATCTCTAGAGCACTGGATAGCTGAGTCACTGAATTTTAATGTGATTCATTCCACAAAACAAAGACAGAAAAAAAAAATCTGCATTTGCTTTAACTCCAATAAAAAAAAATATGCTACATATATTCAGATAATGAATCTCCATTCCATTTTGGAAAAGAAGAGCAAAAAATAGCTCTAGTATGGCTGAAAATTATTAAACATAATCAGTTACTTAAACTTTTATGATAGCAAACCATTCTAAACAAAGCTCTTCAATGCTCAGTGGAGATATAGGACCCAACAATCTTCTGAACAGTTGATAAAGTCAGAAGCTGTGGGTTCTTGGTTTCCGTAGTATGACTCACCACAGCATATGTGGTACACTCAAACTTTATCTCAGCTTTTCATGTAGACATTAAGCAGCTCATGACTGCACTCTAACTCAGTATGCATAAACAGTCCATTACACAGCTAGGGCTGCCAGATTTTCATTTCCTACTGTCTAGACAGCCAGTCTAAACACTGTATTGTAAACCTCCATGAAGTGTAATTCCCCAGAGACTTCTTAAAGCTCCAGGTAGTGTGAGCTACACTAGACACTCCCATTTTATTGCCTTCCTATGGTACCATTTATGTCAAGAAAAACAGAATATAGGGTTCTTTGGGAGGAAAAAAAAGACTCAGTCATTCTTTAACTTACAAAATCAATAAAGCTTTAACAACCAGTCACCCACTCTTCAGTCCACAATCCTCCTGATAGCTTTTAAACTGTATTTAGCAGTCAGGCTGAGCAGGATTTTAAAAGAGGAAACACTGCATTTTCATGAAATACAATGTGTGTAAAATTTTCCTGAGAGGAAAAGCCCTGAATTATAATGAATACTCTCTATAATTTATTATAATATTCTATTTATTGACATGTCTAAACAGAATGTTTTGTAAAAGAGAAAAATAGAATAGAATAGAATAGAATAGGTGTCAAGGTTTTGACACCTTAGGTAGCAGTGACTTACTAATCAGTGGTTGAAACCAAAACCTAAAAGAATGGGTTAAATCTGAGCCTAGCTAAAGGACAACTAAGAAATGCCAGCCAAATTCAGGCAGGGTTTCCAAGGAGGTGCTTAAAATAATAATATAACTTAGCAGTCAGGTGTGGAAACCAACATGAAATCAAAAGTCAGAGAAAGACAGTGAATCAGAAAGAATCAGAAAAGTTCTGGCAATGGACAATGCCAGAAAACATTCCGAGAGCAAGAAGATCCTGAAATATGTAGCCAATAGCTTGACACAAGGAGAGCTTCTAAAGCTCAATTCGAGCAGATTATATGGAAATTATTAGTTTGTCTTGACCTCCCTATAAAATTGTGATCTTCTTGTATGCAACAATCATTTTTCAAAATTGTTATTATAAATCAAAGCTCGTGGAACATAAGGGTGTGTTTAGAAAAAGTTTGTAGAAAATACTGACTGGAAGGGGGCAAGAATAGCAGATATAAGTACTAAAATGATGCTAGACAGCTGAGACATGTCTTGTAGAGCTTTCAAATAAATCTTAACCTGAGCCCTGAAGAGAGAAGTAGGTATGTAGAAGTGCATAACGTAAGTGAAACAGGAAATCATCAACTTATAGCAAGGCACATCCTGCCAAGGTAGTCTGTTATTGTCTCTCTCTCATTCAAATGTAAGCATAACACTATGTATTTTTAAATATTAAAATGAAATCAAATTAACTAGGTCCTGGGAAATCTGCATCATCTAATGTCCCCACCCTCATTCCCAAAGAACAAAAATTTTAAAATCTTGAAATTCCTTAATGCCAGAGGATTAATGCTGAAAATCATTGCATTAAATTTAAAAAACAGTAAGTTTAAAGAGCCCTTTTGTGTTGCTTTATTTAAATGGACTTCACTGAATCATAGTTTATATAAATATAATGCATCCATTTAGAGTGCACAGTTAAATGAGTTTGTTTACCTCTGTGTAATCACCTCAGCATTTCATGTTTTGGGAAGCAATTGTAAATGGAATTGTTTTCTTAATTTCATTTTTGAACTGTTTATTACCAAGGTATAGAAATACAATTATTTCAATCTTTTAGATCTATTAAGACTGTTTTGTGGACCAGAATTTGGTTTATTTTGATGAATGTTCCACATGCACTTGAAAAAATAAATATATTCTCCTGTTGTTTGAGTGCTTTCTCTCTATATATATCAATTAAGTCAGGTTGGTTGACAGTATTCAACTTCTTTTATCCCTACTCATTTTTTGCATTGCTTTTGTATCAATTTCTAAGATGGGAGCATTGAATCTATAACTGTAATTGTTCATTTGTCTATTTCTCCTTTCAGTTAATTTTTTTAGATTTATTTTATTTATTTATTTATAACCCCCCCTCCCCCCCGCCTTGCTGCGTGTGCTCACTGTGCCCATTTGCTGTGCCTTTTTCTGTGTCTGCTGGTCTCCCTTTGTTGGGTCATCTTGCTGGGCCAACTCACAGTGCTGCGTGGGCTGTCAGCTCACCGCACAGCGCCGGGGCCTCCCATATGGTAAATGGGAGCCCAACCAGTTGAGCCACATCCACTTCCTATCTCCTTTCAGTTTTGTTGTCAATAGTTGTTTCATTTAGTTTGAAGCTCTGTTATTAAGTACATACACATCTAGGATCTTTATGTCTTGATAAATTGACTCCTCTCATTATAAATGTCTCTCTTTATACCTGGTAATATCCTTTGTCATGAAATACTTTTGTCCAATTTTAACATAACAACTCCAGCGTACTTAAGCATTTATATTGCGTATCTTTCTCTAGGCTTTATTTTAACTTGTGTGTTTTTTTAAATTTAAAATGTATATTTTTGTTGCAAGACTATAGTTACATCTAGTTTTTTATCCATTATTATGCTTTCTACCTTTTAAATGAATACTTTATGCAATTTGCAATTAAGCTATGTATAAATATGACTGGTTTGAATCTGCCATGTTGCTCTTTGTTTTCTATATTTCACATTTTTTCTCTGTTCCATTTTTCCTATCTTCTGCCTTTCCTTGAAATATTTAATTATTATTTAGTAGTTCATCTAATGTCTGATTTTGTACTTTTAGTCATATCTATTCCTTTAATATTTTTAGTAGTTACTCTATTGTCTACAATAGGCATTTTTTCACTTATCATGGTTGGACTAAAAAATATATTTATTATCCTAACTGGGATGATGGTGTCATGGTACCTGCATATGTCAAAAGTTATCAGACTATATATTTTAAATATGTTCAGTTTATTGCATGTCAATTATACATTAATAAATCTGCTTTCTTTTTTTTTTAAAAAAAAGAGGAGAAAGAAAAACATGAGGGTAGTAAGCATTAGTATTTCAATAGGGTTGTAAGTCTATTGAAACAAAGCTCTTCAATGCTTTGTGTTGACTAGGGAAAATATTCTATCCATTACAAAGTTATATATATTAGTAAGTGCTCTAGTTTGCTAAGTTGCTCAAAGCAGATACCATAAAAAGGATTGAATTTTAAAAATGGGAACTTATTAGCTTACAAGACTATAATTCTGAGGCTGTGAAAATATCCAAATCAAGGCATAATCCAAATGATACTTTCTTCCTGAAGACTGACTGCTAGTGATTTTGGACTACTCTGTCACATAGCAAGGCATATGGTGGTGTCTTCTGATCTCTCTCTTCTCTTCTGGGTTTCATTGCTTTCAGTTTCTTGCTTCCATGGCTTTCTGTGCCTTTGATGTCATTATCTTAAGAAGGACCTAGTAAGAAGATTAAACCCACTCTGAATGAGTTGGGTAACATCTTAAGTTAAGCTCCTACTTACCAAAAGATCCTACTTACAACAAGTCCACACCCACAGGAATGGATTAACTTTAAGAACAAACTTTTCTATGGTACATATAGCTTCAAACCATCACAGTAATATTCTTGAATTTTTTTTCTCTCTGGGAAATTGGGATATATTCTTTGTTTAAGATCCAAAATAAATCTCTGTAACAACACAAATAATTTTTGAGGTATTGGTCCTCTAACGTAAAAGATACCTGGAAATGAAAAATGACCAAAATATCACAATTTAAATGAGCCAAAATCTTATTCAACTGTGAAGATCACATTCTTAAATGTGTTCTCTTATATACATTACTTTCATCTGTTGTATTTTTCTCTTATTTTTCCTCAATCATACTTTAGAACATAGGTTGGCAAGTTTTCTAAAAAATTTTCTGAAGGGCCAGAGAGTAAATGCTTTAGACTTTTCAGGCCACCTACATACTCTGTCTCATATTCTTCTTGTTTTTATTATTATTTTTAAAAATTTATAGTGCTTTAAAACCTGAAAACAATTCTTACCTTGGAGGTTGAACAGAAACAGTCTTCAGGCTATAGTTTGTCAACTCATGCTTTAGAATAAATTGCTTTCCAACATCATACAGAACCTCATCAAATGCTATGGGCCACAAGCCTATCAAAGGCAGAGATAAAATAATTGTATTTTATTATTATGAACTCAGTGTGTGTCCTTCTTTCATTTTGCCCAAATATATATGAAATGAACCTTCAAAATCTTATCTATTTAATAAGTTGTGTCAACTTTGTTAGGTTTTGGTGTGCAGTTAGTTGGTCAAACACTAGTCTAGATGTTACTATAGAGGTATTTTATAAATGCAATTAGTCTCTACAATCAATTGACTTTAAATAAAGGAGATTGTCCTTGTTAACATGGATGGCCTTAAGAGCAAAGAACGGAAGGTTCCAAAAGAGAAAAGAAATTCTGTCTCAAAACTACACCATCTACTCCTCTCTGAGTTTCTAGACATCCCTTAAAGATTTTGAACTCAAACCTTCAACATCAACTCTTGCGTGAGTTACCAGCCTGTCGGCCTGCCTTTTTGCCAGTCCCCATGATTGTGTGAGCCAATTCCTCAAAAGTAAATTTCTTTATATATATAAAAATATGGCCATGGAGATAAGATATTGGTTACATACAAGGGGATTGAATATACACACATACATATACATATGATCTGTTGATTACATTTCTCTGAAAAACCCTGAATGATGCAACCTTTTAGTGATTTAATCAGCTCATCATGGAGTGTCAGAATTTGAGCAGGGTGAAGAAGGAATATATGTATGGGGGCAGCCAAGTGGAGGTTTAGAGCTCAATGGGGCAAGCAGGGCATACATGTGTGTAGGCAGCCTGACATGAGGGATCAAGCCTGAGCAGGTCTGTAGAAAGCATCCATGAGTCAACACAGCCCAATGCAGTAGGAGCCAAAGTTAGGTGAAGAGATCCTAGTCCAAACAGGTTCAAAGATCATCTACATGTGAGAAAGAGTGGCCATGTAGATAGGATATTGTTTACTTACAAGAGGATTGATAAAGTAAGTAGATATTTAGCAATTTGTGAGTCAAATGTATCAATCTCAGATAATGGAAGGGGAAAAACTAGAATGAACCTTACGGTGTGGAATTGAAATTGAAAGTATTAGTTGATATCAGGTATACAATCTTTGTGAATTGAAATAGAAATAAATATGAAGTGCATATATGCACATATAGGTCCATTTATATATACATGTGCCCCAAATCTGTCTACTGAGCAGGCCTGGGAGAAGCAACACCCCAATGACAGTGAGAACCTCTAGCATCTAAATTGTGGCTTCTGAATAAATTATCTACTAAAAGGAAAGAGGGTACCTTGGAGACATAGCTAACTACACTGCTAGGAGAGGGAAAGTACAAAATGAAGACCATTATAAAAAAGAACAAACAAAAAAGTAACAGAAAACTGGCTCATAATCTGTGTCAAAGTAATGAAAATCAAGAAAAAGCTCAAAAACTAGTCCGTACTGAAGGAGATTAAAGGCACACTACAAGTAAATATAATGCTTGATTCTGAACTGGATGCTTTGTGCCATAAGAGATTTTTATTGAAACAATTGATGCAACTTGAATGGAGCCTAAGGATTAAATAAAAGTAATGAATCAATGAAAATGTCCCTGATTTTTGGTTATGTAGAAGTATTCTGGGTCTGGGATGGTAAGGCATCAGGTCAGTACTTTACTTACAAATGGTCCAAGAAACAAAACTTCTTGAACAATACTTGCAACCTTTCCGTAAGTTTGAGATTGTTTCCAATTTAAAATAAATAAATAAATAAATAAATAAATAAATAATATTATACTATAGTGTTGGGTCATTATCTAAAAATAAAACAGTCTACTTTGATTTAATAATGGTACTTTTGTTCATTCATTCAGTTTATCCATTTGCTCATTTACTATTTCTTTCACTTATTTGCATAAATTATTTTACTACTCTGTGCCAGGCACAGTGTGGGATGTTCAGGTGTTTTATATACACTTTTTCCATTTAATCATTACAACATCCCTAAAAGGTGTAAATTATTATTCTAATTTACAGATAGAAACAATGCTTAGAGAGTTTAAGTTGCTCAAGGCCTTGTAGAAGAGCTTGAGTTCAGTTCCAAGCTTGAGGGATACCACTCAACTAACTGTTAATTTTTGACACAATGAAAGACAACTTAAATGTCAAATCATTTATCTTTTCAGTTAAGTGGCCAATTAACTAATAATTTGTGTGTTATATAAATATATCTTAAAACCATAACATCATTAATCTTCTTTACTCAACATTATTATTGCATAATAACTAACAGAAAGAAAAATACCAGGTAAAAATGTGACCAGGGCCTTAGCATGGAGATTCCATCAGGTCATCCAAATTCTATTAAATCCTCATGTTTGGGCCCCATGTCTCTTACTAATTGCTAAGACCCAACAATTCTGAAAGTGTTGTAAGGTGAATGAGACAAAGACATCTACAGGATTTTGGAGATTCCCAAGAAAACTAGAAGAGGACCAGGGTGAGTCAAAATAGGCTCAGTTGCAAAAAATTAATGGCCTATAAGAAAGAAATTATCAAGTGGTATCAAATATATTTTTCAGGAGACTAGAAAATGAGATGTAAATTGTTATTAACCAGATTTCTAAGGATTTACTTGCCATGTGAAAACACTAAGCATATGAGAATGACTACACCTTCTAGGCAACCTGTGTAGCAGGGAATATGAGTAAGCTAGAGACCCAAGGAAAACATGAGGGCCTATGGATAAGGGTAGAATGTGAAGATCTTGCTCCCTTGTGACTCACTCATCTTCAGTAAATCAAGCAGAAAAATTATGGTGTGATTTGGTACTGTTTGTGTGGTTTGAGTTGTTGGGGAAGCTGACAAGAGGCAAAGAAAGAATGGTACAAGTCCATCCTTGGAGCAGAAATTTGTAAGAAGGTCCTGGACCTATACAGGTTGGGATATTGTGGTTTCAGGGCAAGTCTTCATAAATCTCCAAGGAACAGGAAGGACTCAAGGGGCCTTGTGTTACATAAAAAGTGGTCCATATACATCAGACTACTGTGTCAATACTTGTTCAGTGGATGGTGGGGTTATGGGAGGAGCTGTAATAGAGTATGATCATTCAAATTTTCAGTTTTTCAAATGTGCTTAAAACAATTTTTAAATTTTCTTCACGTGCAATTTGTGCAAAGAAATTATTAAACATAAGTGGATGATATCAGTATACCTATGCATATAATATACATATGTAACCTCACACATGTATATATTTATTTGTATTTGTGTATATACATGCATCCTCATATGTAGTACATATATACTGTGATTGAACTTACATAGTAAAGTCTCATTTTATACTGAGTTAGGTTCCACAATGAAGAGTCTAAAAGGCCCTTGGAAATACTTTAGAAAAACGCCACATTTAAAACACACCCAACATCCTTCAATAATCACACAAAAATAAAGTTTCCTCCATTATGAATAATATGTCATTATTTCTTTGATTGACAACCATATAAAGTTGGCTGACATTTTTGTATCTTCAAACAAGAGAATTACACTTAGCTTGGTGGGTTTATACTAAGACATGATTTTCACAACCTATACTGCTATAGGATGACAGATTCCCAGCTCTCATTCCTCACTCACCCATTAAGGAAACTAGGAGGAGAATTATCTGCACTACTTATATCATAATAATTTCTCTTTTTGAGGAGTTAGTATGTAAATGTAGATTCACATAAATTAAACAAATATGATAAGACCATACTCCCTGAATATGTATCTATATGTATAAATTCTACCACAAGTCAAAGAGTACTCTATGAAAATCCATGAAGAGAAATCTTTCAAAAATACATCAGGTAGTAAGTGGATAAAAAGATGCCATAAGTTTTAATAGAAATTATTATTCCAAACAGAGCTAAATAGTGGTAAACATGGGTCATCTGAAAATTCTACTGACTAGTATGTTGACAATGTGGCTATGACTGTACAGCACAATTTGGGAAATTTTAATTTGCTTTATTATTTATTTCATCTGAAAGCACAGAATTATCATCCAATTAGCTATTTTTATTTATAATATAATGAGGATATTATGACCAAAGTATTTTCATGATGATTGACACAACATCAGGAAAGGTTTTATTTTGGATGTTAAGAAAATTTTTTTATGTTGATCTGGTAGAAGTTAGTAAATATGATCTCACATTGTGTTCTTGTGATAGTCAGTGTTAATGACAAACTTTTTCAAATGCTGGTATGTAATTGGGTTCAGTATTTCATTCAAGAAGGTTGCTTTGGGCATAAAAGTTTAAAATATTTCAAGACATAGTAATAAACACTTAGGTCTTGTAAATGACTATGGTACTGATTTTCTTGATGAGTTGAATATTCTGTATAGTTGTTGGTTGTTTTACATAAGAATAGGGAACTTAATGATGGTGTGATGCCAAAGGGATGGAAGTTCATTTTATCTGATGATCACTATTAACACCAGCATTTCAAATCTTGTTTTTAATGTCATTTAAATACAGATATCTTAAACTTGCCAACCTAGCACATTTCCAGAAGCAATTAATTAGCCGTATTATTTTCCAAAGAGTTAGCCAACCAGACATATTTCCCTTTCTTATGTATTCATGGAAAAATCTATATCATAGAAAACTTAGCATTCAACTAATTCATATGATATATGTTTTTATATGACACAATGTAAGTCTCCTTTGCATAATTCAAAGCAGTTGGCCTAAGGCATATTTAATATGATTAAATTTCTCCCAATGTACCACAATAAAATAGCTATTGCTTGCACACACACACACACACACACAAAACACATCAAGAAGAACATTGGTTTAAAAAAAAAGAAAGAATTTTATCTTGCCAGTCACTTCAACAAGTCATTATTTGGTGTCAATCCAATATTGTGTGCCAAGTTGTATGGGAGGTCTCTGACCTAAAGAAGTATTTTTGTTGTGAAAACACATTAGCCAAAAGAGAAAAAGAGCATAAGAGAAGGAGAAGGAGGGAGGATGGAAGGGGAGCAGTTTAAAGGAAAGAAATTCTATTTCCTAATCAAACAAACAAAAATACATTTTAACTTTGCCCTGTGATATTTATAAATTATATTAGAGTTTTAAAATAATAGAACATTTCTTAATTCAATAAACCTAGAAATTTTGTGGGCTTATTATGCATTCACAGAAATGAAAAATCTGAAAGAGGAACCACATTAAAAAATTGAAAGCATAGGCAGTGGGTTAACTAGGATTAGATTGAGCATGTCTGAGTACAGAATTGATGAACAAAGGAAGTTCATTGCTAAAAATGCTAGCATGTGTTTGTCTAACGTAATCACCACACAGCAGCCTTGTATATTGGAAAAACATGTCTTTCAAATAAAACTATAGAAACCAAAATCTTATTCTGTATAAGACAAAAAGTACTTGGTATGCTCTCTGAAATCTATTCCCTTTCATTTTTCTTCTGCAGGCCCATAGAGCAATTCTCCATTCAACAACTCCATGCCCATATAAATTCTCCCAAGAGCAGATGGATGGTTATTAAATCACTGCTGAGTCACATCTATGTTCATCTCATAGAGATGCAGAGACAAGTATTATGACCGGTAACTGTGTGGAAGTTGCTGGCTCTGCCTCGGTAATTCCACAGAAGTAAAATCTAGCTTATTTCTTGTGGAAAATCTGAGTGGTTGATAGAAAATTCTATTGCTACAGATGCTTATGTATGTATGTGTGTATATGCACATAACTAAATATTAACTGGGGCCTTTCTAGCCTTTGGGAGCAAGACCAGACTACTGTGAAACCTGAAACAGAAAAACTTAAGCCTCACTAAATTTCTGCTATTTCCCATTTTTATGGTTTTAAACATGTTTTTTTTTTTTTTTCACATGATGTCTCTTTTTCATCCCAAATATGGGTGTCCACAAACTCTCAACAAGTGTATCATGAATTTTAGTAACTTTACTGACAATGAAACAGGGTGGAGAAAGAGAGACTATATTTGCCTGCCTTCAAGATTCCTTACATTCTTCTCTCATCTCTCTCTTCCCTGTACCCTCTTCCCACTCAAGTTTTAAATAGAAAATTCTCATTAGTCAGAGTGTAGTTACATTATTCAGTCCATAAATGTAGGTATTATCTGACACACAGGCTCATAATGACTCAAATTCTATCTTAAGTGAGCTTATAGAGAAATTATTCTGAAACAAATACAGTGTGCACTATAGGAAGAAGTCTGGTAAATAGAATGTTCTCAATCTTATTTCCTGTGATACATAGAGATGTAAAGTCACATGTACCCAGGAGAAATATAAAAATCTGAAGATTCATGACATCTACCAAACATTTTCTGGAAAACCAATTGATCTCAGAAAGGGCTGAGGGAATTCAAGAAAAAAAGTTTAACTCATCATTACTGTTTTCAATGAGTTTACTGATATATTGGTGTGACAAAACTGTTCACAAGTTTGGCCCTCCTTTTTTCTCAATCTATGTATACCCTTTTGAAGCCAAATTTACTAGGACTTCCATTTTGAGGAATATTGCAAACTAAATAACCTGAAAACTTTCTCTTGAGAAAGCAACCATTTGTAATCCCCAAGGTTAATGCATGACTGAGTTCTGAAAGGAAAAGAAAACCAAAATAGCTGTGATGTTCAGATGTCTTCTTAATATTCAAGTATTCTAAAACATGGATCCAATTTTGCAGTTGACTCTGATCAGCTGACATTTCTTTACATGTACAGATTATCTGGATTGATAACCCTTTTGGGTATGCTCCACCATTTCTTTGACATCAAGGAACAGAGCAAGTTCACAGGGAAGCAAACTGCCACAATTCTTAGCAACCCAAGCCAATTTATAAAAACCACCAAGAACAAGAGCTCTACTGTCTCTGTTCTAGGGTTGCCTCTTAAGCAGCAAGAGGTGTCATGCTAGAAGTAATTACCATTAGCTTGAGGTTATGCTTTCATGAGATTTCTTCTAGAAAAACACTATTATCCTCTATATGACCTCTTCCTGGACTCTTTCCCAAGGCTTAAGGAAGATAGAACTGAACAGACCTTGAATTCAGTTTTCTGGTTTGTCTCATTAAAGAGGTGCAAGGGCTACCTTCCCCCCAGCATGGGACATGACTCCCAGGGATGAGCCTCCCTGGCACTGAGGGATTTCCACTAAGCACCAACTAGCAATGCAACTGGAAAAAGACCTTGAATAAAAGGGGGAAAAGGTAAAGACAAATGAGTTTATATAGCTAAGAGACTTCAAAGTAAGTCGGGAGGTCATTCCAGAGGTTATATTTATGCATGTCTTAGCAGGATCTCATTAACTGTCACTGTAAACAGTGCCTCAAACAGTGGGGCTCCTGAGAGCTCTAGAGATATCCAGACACTATAATCAGGACAGACACGCTCAGGAATTTGGCACTCTGTCAGTGGGCATTACTCTGGAATTTATGCTCCTCAGTGTAACAGAGTTAGTTTCATTTATAGTTTCCCTACATATGGTTTTTCTGCCCCTTTTATTTGAACCTATGTAAACTTGTTAATTATATGGCCCAGAGACTTAAATCTTTGGTCTGTTCACATGCCAGTTGAGCCCTGAATCTCAGCAGAGTTGCAATACCTACTCTCCAGTTCATTGGACTCACCCAGGACAACTAATAAGGAGATGATGATGGACAATATCTATCCCAAGGTACAGAGAGGGTCTGCAACTGCAAGCAAGATAGTTCCATTCATCTGCCCCATGGGATCTAAACTCCTCTCAATTAGAAACAAAAGGGCATCACCATCCCCAAATCCTCAAGATTGGAGAATCAAAAATGGACTAAAGTAGACTTATTATTCTATTATAGATTTTTTATAATTCTAGCAATGGAAGAACTTTCTTCATTGATATAAAGTCAGTTACCACCAGAGGTTCTGAGAGGGAAGAATAGGTGTTATATGGGGGCATTTTCGGGACATTGGAATTGTCCTGCATGACATTGCAATGATGGATAAAGGCCATTATATATTTTGTCATAACCTACAAAACTGTGCAGGATAGAGTGTACACTATAATGCAAACTATAGTCCACGGTTAGTAGCAATGCTTCACCATGTATTCATCAATTGTAACAAATGTACTACACTAATGAAGGATGTTGTTAAATGGGAAAGTGTGGGAGGGGGAGGAGGTGGGGCATATGAGAACCCCCTATATTTTTTTGTAACATTTATGCAATTTAAAAATAAAAAATAAAAATTAAATTAAATTAAATTAAAAATACATTTAAAAAAAATAAAGAGCTACAAGATGTCTGATGTAGCAGAGCAAAAATGAAATTATCCAGTCATGCCAATGATTGACTGTTTAGAAGAAAGGTAAATTATTAGGAAGGCTACTGTTACTCTACATCTGAAACCACATTCCTTAGTCAACAGCATTTATGTATACAGCTGATAACTTTACCTCTTTCTATCTGTATTTTGTGTCTCATGTATTGTTATGTTCTAAACCCTAGGAGAGAAGATGGAGTGTTCCTTATCACCCTCTCCAAAATGCCAATATTATATAATGTGGATTCATGGAAATCACTTAATTTATCATAACTATGAACTCATCAGAGAGCAGATGGCTGGTTTATAGTACTCTAGAAGTTCCCAAGTCCATAGGCTCAGTAAAATATCTTTTATTTACAACCCAATGTCAGGTCCTTATGATCCCCTCTAGGGGATATTTGTCATGTCATCCAGGGTATTTAAAAGATTCATTCTATATTTAGAGAGTTCTCTAAATCATGAATCTCTTCCCTCAATGTAGAAGCTGGAATTCACCTCCCCAAGCTTCCTTACAGATAATGCAAAGACAAATGACCTAGGTTCCACCAATTGGATGTCCTCACAGAAGAATGACTTAGAAATAAGAAACTTGATGAAGCAGTTCATGTGTGAAATCTATCATTTGCTGGAAGAAGACAGCAGGGGCATATGATTTTTCATGGGCAACTGTGGTGAAGTTTCTAGTTACGTCCCTACTGTCATTGGCAGTCTGCTCTATTTGGGCAGGTAGATTGGCTAGCTGCTTTTTTGTTCTGAGCTGTGGCATTAGCAGGCTCTTCTTTGCTGACTTATACACTCTTGAAATAATCCAACTTCTTCCAGATAGAGTTAGAGTAGATCATGTCCTCCTGGCAACTGTCTCCATTACAATGGTCTTTATTAACCTGTGGCTTTGTTCATTATAATAATACTAAATTCAGTAGAGGAGCCTGTAACTGAAGCTCAATATACTTTAGATACAATTTTTACATTTCAATTCCTAGACATATTTCCCATTTCCTCTACATGATTTTTCTAAACATATCAACTCTCACTTCTGTTTCTTATTTGAACTCTGAAAACACTGTCTATACAATGTGATTTCCTTTTCTGAACTTAGACTCTTTCCAAGGGAGTAGAGGGAGCCAACCTTTATTGAGTGTGCACTGAGTGAGCTATACACTGAGACAAATGCTTTATGTACATAATGTCCTTTGATTTTCTCATTCTAACTATAAAAATAACATGAGTTCTTTATTTTTACTTAACAGATGAATAAAGCAAGGCTCACAGAGATTATGCAACTTGCTGACCATCACAAAACCAGGACTATTTGATTCCAGCTATTTTCTTTCAATACAGCATGCATCATAGATTTTACTTTTAGATCCAGCTTATAAAATAATGAAAACCATGCATTATATGTTGCATTTCAGGAAAAATCTTCAGGGCATAATGGTTCCCATGGACAAGGGACAACAGAAAAAGAGAGAACCGAAGCTAGAGTGAGCTTGCCCACTTGGATAGGATAGGCCTGGTTGGTAGGTCCTTAGCAGTAGGGTCCTATGTGTACCCCTCAGCACACAGCAGCTTCCTTCACACTGAAGGAAATGGTTAGCATTATTTTAACGATGGACACTAGAGCATTTCCACAGCATTTATCATAAATAAAGCAGGAATATAGTCATGCATAAAGCCATGACTGGACCTTGAGGTCAGTTCTGCTCATTCAATAAACAATTATTTAGTGTCTGATATATGCCAATCAGTATTATGTATTAAGGATAAAGAAGAGAATTTGATGTTTGGCGTATCTGACCATCAGTAGCAGGGCACAATCACTGAAACTTGAGTTCACAGCAGAATAGAATTTCTAATTGGGAGATGGGGATCTGAAGAATCAGAATGGAAAAGAAGTGGTAAAGTAAAGCATAATAAAGGCAAGGATTGGGGATGGATGAAGTTAATACCTGCAGCACAGTGCTAAGGGCTAGTGGGCACCATATGATCACCATATTCTAGGTCTTGGTTTAAGTCTTTACTTGGTATTTGCTCTATTGGATAGAAAACTATGGTTGTTGAAGCGTTTCCTGACTCAGTCACCATTTTCTCAGGTACTGGGGTCTTGAAACACAGACAAAATTTTGATTAGGTGAAAAGGGAAAGTGAAGTGGAGGAAGAGGGAGTTAATATAATATGAATAGAATCTGCTAGAAATATCTGACAGTGGATAATTTGTGTAAAATACTTCTTGTCTAACATTTCTTTTTTGGGACCTGCAACTGTGCATATGCATTTGTCTCCCAGAATGCATGATCTATCTCCTAAATTAAATTTTATCTGAATGCTTTTCCCAAGAAGAGTCCATGAGCTGCTTTTGATTTACTAGGGTCATTATCTATGACTCTTCATGGTTCCAGATTTCTATTGTATTTCTACTTCCCTTAGTTCAGCCTGTCATGAGAGATATGCTTATGTATGTAAGTAACATGGAGTTTTCACCTATACCTAATCTAGCAAAGTTAAGCTAGCATAAGCATAAATGAGGTCGCTGAGTATGGTGTTCCCTAGAATCAAAGCATTAAGACAATTCTGAGATGAAATTCAATACCATTCATTTATTCATCATCAATTCATTCTCCCTAAATGAGCAGCTTCGTAAAAGTAGGTGGCCACTTGTGCTTTCTTCTTCTCACCTTTTGAACTAACTTTTCTCCCACCAAATTGCCTTGGGATCTCTGGTCCAACTGGGATTGTGAAGACCTACCATTTCCCCTGGAAATGGGTGTAAATCCCATATTATGCATTATTTCTGGATAATAGAAAGGGATGTGATCCTTTTCTGAGAGATCCAAGTCTTTTGGGATGGCAGAAGGAGTTGGTGGTGGGATTAAGCTGGAAGGAAAAGTTTAACCAAATGAATCTTGGCCACACTGCCAAAATGGTCATCTTTCCGGACTTTAGCTATCTTGTCACTTAGACATATTTTCCCCAATGGCCACATTCTTCTTGGACATGTAGTTTCAAATTGTAATATCAGTAATTTCCCTTCACTCTGCTGTATATTATTGGATTTTAGTAAAGAATTTCAAAGCCTCAGCCTTAAAAAGAGTATACATGGTTCTCCATGGTGTTTCTCCATTTGCTACTAAATTCATTGTAAAAACACACAGCTGATTAAATATTGTATTGTTCAACTCTGCTTCCAACTCTTAATGTGTCTCCTATGGTCAGTATTGCTCTTAAACTATATATCATCACATTCTCTTATCACGTAATTTAATTTGGTATGTTTCCTTGGGGAGAGTGACTATTTAATTTTAAATCTTTTTAATACGGGTTTTGGATTTGGAGAATGGTCAATTATAGTTAGCACTAGCTGCTATTAGAAGAGGAATCTTTTGAGCAAAAAATCTTTCCCTTTTTTAATAAACATTTATCTACTACATTGCTGCTACATTTGCAATTTGAGATGATTGTAAAGCTCCTAATGACTAATACGTAGTCATCCAGTGGATTTTCACTACTTTTGGGTTTTCTAAGTTTCTATCAATTTTCCACAGATATAGATGTTAAAACTGAATAAAGAATTAAGCTTAAACATCAACCATCATCATGCCAAATCGTTGAGTTTTCTAAATGAAACTGATTCTGATCATCCCTTCTCCAGTATTTCCTGTCTCTACGCTCAACTCCCAATCACTGATCTTATATTCTTCCCTTTTTTATCTATTTTTTTCTGGGTTGCATAGAGATTTCTACGCAAAATTGCCAACAGAACCCCCAAATCTAGCACATACATAAACCTCTCCTTGGTATAAATAATACTATCACTTTAAGCTGGATGGTATTATGAAAATAACCATAATAATAATGATAAACAGAAGAATGTGCACACAAAAATGATTTATGCCGGGGTTAGCATGCTTTTTTCATAAAGGGCCAAGTAATAAATATTTTGGGCTTTGTGGGCCTTACAGTCATTATCACAACTACTAGGCTCTGCTTTTGTAGCACAAAAGCAGTTACAGCCAAAACAAATGAGTGTGAGTATATTATAGTGAATTTTATTTACAAAAACAATTGTCAAGCAAATTTGCTCTGCAGGTCATAGTTTGCTGATCCCTTGTTTAGACACTCTCTTGAAGAGTATTAAGACTTATTTAACTGCAATAATTAAAGCCATAGGATGCTTTTGTCTAGGGCTGAAAGATAGAAATACAAATTGCAAATCATTCCACATTTAAAGAGTATCGAAAACAACTGGGCCAGACACAGTCCCTGAGCACTTAACAAGGGTCAATAAAATCAGCCCTACTATAATCATTCACTTCTACCTCTCTTTCTCTCAGTAGCATTCCCAACAGCACCTCACACTCTACTCCCTGACTTACTGAAGGGGAGGACGGTAGAAAACAGGAGAGAAAATATTTTTAAACAACAAATATAAAACACCTCCATCTTAAGGGAACTAAAATATTAGTGGTGAGAAAAAATGTCCCTGATAACCTTTTGGGTAAAGAGGAGGAATATTTCCCCTGCTCCAAGCCAAGATGCATGGTATGGAGGTCCAGCTAAACAAATTACAAATATTTGAGATACCAATCAAAATGGAAAATGATCACTTTATTCCCTGGATAGATAACTCATAAGTTATAGTTAAGCTATAGACTCTTGAGTTCCATCTTTGTGCCACACTTAGAATGAGGTTGACCATTTTGGAGTTAGAATTTGGAAGTACTTGATCTAAACCTTTGAAATTTGAGGGAGTAGGCTAATATCAAGGTAGTACTTATTTCCAGTCAATGAATTTCTAAGGACTTGAAACTTGTCTAAAAATCCTGAGCCAAAAGAAAGATCAAGTACCTAGTTACAATATTTCTGTGCAATCATCCTTTCCATCACAAACCTAGTTCTTGGAGGTCTTCTCTCAAAACCTGCAAAGGAGGAACTTGGCATTTCTTGTGAAGGTACGCAAACATTAGAAGAGGAGCTAGGAGCCAGAGAATGGCCAGGGCCATCAAGTCTATTAACTAGACAGTCTACTTAGGAATGGAACCAATAGTGAGTTTGAAAGAGTGCTGGAGAAGATTGTAGAAAGATGGTGGAGTAGGGTGTTCAAGACATTGTCCTTCCACTAGAACAACTATTTAAAAAGCAGGAACTGTTTAAAACAATGATTTTGAAACTCTGAAGGCCAGAAGAACATTGTACAGCATCCAGGAAAGAGCAGGATGAAGAGGCTGATAAATTACAGCAAAAAATTCTAAATTGCTCTCTCTGTGCATAGCAAACAGTGCCCATCCCCCACTTTCATGACAGGTGATTGTGGGCTTCAGCACCTGGTTAGTTCACTGTTGACAGAAAGGAACATAAAAGCCCTGTTCCCCAAGACCAAGGGTGGGCATGGCCAAAAACTGATCATGGCTTTTTATTAGCAACTTTGGATTGCTGGGGTCCTGGCTCTGAGGGTGACTATTGTTTCAACCTACCTCAGAAAAATGCCATGTCATAGGAAATGTAAAGATACTACACTTCCTCAGGGCTGTTGGGGACTGTTAGTTGAAGGACTGCATTTTCTGGACAGGCCAGGAAAGCTCAGCTTTGGGGAGCCATTGAAGAAGTTGAGTGCCCTTCCTGATCTATTGCCCAAGGCACTTTGGAACCAATATGCACCCCCTTCAGGGGTCCCTGGCCATGTTTTGGCTGGGAAAGATTGACAAGGGAAAGTCCCTTCAGGCATGATCCTCTTCCCAGAAGTTGCCCTCCAGGTAAAAGTAGATTGAGACAATGAAAGGAGTATAGGAAACAATAGAGATAGACAATATGGCGCAAAAGCTTGACTCAAGAAGAAATAGAAGGGGGATTGTGGGAACATGGCTAACTGGTTAGAAATATAAGACTTAGCTTTCACTAAAACAACAAAGAAAAAGCCCAAGGCTGCTGTGGGGACCTGCTTTGGGGCACAGCAAACAAGGACACTGCTTACCAACTCCCAGAAGAGTAAGGGTCAGAGACATGAAGAAATCAAAACATAGAACATAGACAACAGCAAGGAAATAACAAATATTAGAGCAGAACTAAATGAAAGAGAAAATAAGAAAGAACTATTAAAAAAACAAAAAAAAACAAAAGCTGGTTCTTTGAGAAGATCAATAAAATTGACAAACCCTTAGCTAGACTAACAAAGAAAAAAAGAGAGAAGATGCAAATACGCAAAATAAGAAATGAGGAAGGGGATATCACCACTGATGTCACAGAAATAAAGAGTATTATAAGAGGATACTTTGAAAAATTATATGCCAATAAGGATAATTTAGAGGATATGGACAAATTCCTAGAAACTCACAAGCAACCTACATTGATGAAAGAAGAAACTGATGAACTCAGGAGACCAATTACAAGTATAGAGATAGAATCAGATATCAAAAACCTCCCAACTAAGAAAAGCCCAGGACCAGATGGCTTCACAGGTGAATTCTACCAAACATTCCAGAAAGAACTAACACCAATCCTGCTTAAACTCTTTAAAAAAAATAGAAGTAGAAGGAACATTGCCTAACTCATTCTATGATGTCAACATTACCCTAATACCAAAGCCAAACAAAGATGCCACAAGAAAGGAAAATTACAGACCAATCTCGCTAATGAACTTAGATGCTAAAATCCTCAACAAAATACTTGCTAATCACATTCAACAACACATCAAATGAATTATACACCATAACCAAGAGGGTTTCATCCCGGGTATGCAAGAATGGTTCAACATAAGAAAATCAATCAATATAATACACCACATAAACAGATCGGGGAAAAAAAAATCACATGATCATCTCTATAGACGCAGAAAAAGCATTCGACAAAATACAGCACACTTTCCTGATAAAAACACTGCAAAAAATAGGAATAGAAGGAAACTTCCTCAACATGATAAAGGGTATATATGAAAAACCCATAGCTAACATAATATACAATGTTGAAATCTTAAAAGCTTTCCCTCTAATATTGGGAACAAGACAAGGATGTCCACTATCACCATTCCTATTTAACATTGCCTTAGAAGTACTTGCTCAAGCACTGAGACAAGGAAAAGATATAAAAGGCATCCAAATTGAAAAGTAAGAAGTAAAAATTTCACTATTTTCAGACAACATGATCCTATACATAGAGGCCCTGAGAAATCTATAACAAAGCTTTTAGAACTTATGAATGAGTTCAGTAAAGTTGCAGGCTATAAGATCAATGCTTAAAAATCAGTAGCATTTCTTTACACCAATAACAAGCAATCTGAGGAGGAAATCAAGAAAAAATACCATTTACAATAGTAACTAAAAGAATCAAATACCTAGGAATAAATTTAACTAAAGACATAAATGACTTATACACAGAAAGCTACACAACTCTGTTAAAGGAAATCAAGGAAGACTTAAATAAATGGAAAAATATTCCCTGTTCATGGAGAGGAAGACTAAACATCATTACGATGTCTATCCTACCCAAACTAAACTACAGATTTAATGTAATCCCAATAAAAATCAGCACAGCATTTTTTACTGAATTTGAAAAACTTACTACAAAATTTACTTATAAGGGTAAGGGGCCCCAAACAGGCAAAGGCATATTGAAAAAGAAAAATGAAATTGAAGAAATCACACTACCTGACTTTAAAATATATTACAAAGCTACAGTGGTCAAAACTGTATGGTATTGTCACAAGGATATACATACTTAACAATGGAACTGAATTGAGAGTTCTGAAATAGATCTTCACATACACAGTCATCTGATATTTGAAAAGGCCACCAAGCCCATTCAACTGGGAGAGAATGGCCTCTTCAACAAATGGTGCTTGGAAAGCTGGATATCTATATCCAAAGGAATGAGAGAGGAAAACCATTTCACACCTTATACAAAAATCAATTCAAGACAGATCAAAGATCTAAAAATAAGAGCCAAGACCATAAAGACTTTGGATGACAATGTAGGGAAGCATCTACAGGACTTTGTAATAAGAAATGGTGTCATGAACTTCACACCCAAATCACGAGAAGTGAAAGAAAAAATAAATAAATGGATTCTCCTCAAAATTAAAAACTTTTACACCTCAAAGGAAGTTATCAAGAAAGTGAAAATTCAGCCTACCCAATGGGAGAAAATATTTGGCAATAATATTTTATATATCTGATAGAAGCCTAATATCCAGCATATATAAAGAAATCCTACACCTTGAAAACAAAAAGACAAACAACCCATTTAAAAAATGGGCAAGTGACTTGAAAAGACACTTCTCCAAGGAAGAAATACAAATGGCTAAAAAGCACATGGAAAGATACTCAACATCACTAGCTATTAGGGAAATGCAAATCAAAACTACAATGAGATACTATCTTACACCCATTAGACTGGCGGCTATTAAAAAAACAGGGGACTATAAGTGTTGGAGAGAATGTGGAGGAATGGGAAACCTCATGCACTGCTGGTGGGAATGTAGAATGGTCCAGCCTTTGTGGAGGACAGTTTGGCAGTTCCTCAAAAAACTAACTATAGAACTGCCACATCATCCAGTAATTCCACTGCTGGATATATACTCAGAAGAACTGAAAGCAAAGACATGAACAGATATAAGCACACCAATGTTCATAGTAGCATTATTCACTATTGCCAAAAGTTGGGAATCAACCCAAATGCCCATCAACAGAAGAATGGATAAACAAAATGTGGTACATACATACAATGGAATATTACTCAGCTGTAAGAAGGAATACAGTGCTAACACATGGGATAACAGGGATGAATATTGAGGACCTTATGTTGAGTGAAGTAAGCCAGCCATTGAAAGACAAATATTACATGACCTCTCTGATATGAATTAAGCAAATCCAGCAGATTCAGAGAGCTATTGTCTGGAAGATAGGTTTATAGGAAATAGAACGGGAGAAGAAGGTTGTAAGCCAATGCCTGTACGGGCATAATCTATGATAAGGTGGAAGTGTGTAGTTGGGCTTTGAAGGGATATGACAGGAAGATTGTGAAACTTTTGGGTTAGGCAGTGCAGGTTTGACAGGTGGGTAGAGTGGGGATGGTGGGTTGGACAGTCCATGGAACTGGTGGGAGGGTTGGGGGAGGGACCAGGTGAACACTGGGGATTGGCGGGTATGTGGCTGAAAGTACAAAGTTGGGAACGCTCGAATGGCAATATGACAAGGAAGGGTTACTGGTTTAGGGTGTTGGATGGGGCGCATTCAGGATAGGCACACCTGGGGCAGGCTTCTAGGGAATGTGTGAGTGATCATTTTGTCATAATATGCATCAGTGGGTGGAGACCCACATAATGTGTGTGGGAAGAAGCTGGACTTCCATCCTGGGGAGGACCGATATGTTCTCAAACAGAGAGGTGGCAGTCTCTTGAGAGCATAGGTGGTTCCTAATAGGGGAGGACAAACCAGTGTATCAAGACCTCAGTGTTGTTGCAAGTAACTATGAATTTTGTCATCCAAGGAGTAAAGTTGGGTGGTCACCATGGGCCCCAAGGGGAGGGGGAGGGAGGAATAGAATAGATGGAACAGGGGATATTTAGTGGGCAATGGAATTGTTCTACATGATCTTGCAACAATGGGCATAGGCATGGTAAATATCAAAATTTATAAAAGTATATGGTCTAAAATGTAAACCATAATTAAACCATTGACCATGGTTAATAGCTATGTTTCACTATTTGCATATCAGTTTTAACAAACGTACCATCAACATATAAAAAGGTATTAATACGAGAATGGGGAAAAGGGGGAGGATGTTGGGTATATGGGAGTCCCCTGTATTCTGTATGTAACTTTACTGTTACTTAAAACTTCTTTGAAAACAAAACGAAAAAAAGTAAGATGCTGCAAAATAAATGAAAGAAAATGTAATTGTACATACAGGACACCAGATATTATAGTGATGAAAGGCAAAATGTCAAAAAAAATTTAACATTTTTCATTATTTTTTAATACCTAATCTTTTAATTTTATTTTATTTTTAGTTTTTTAAATAATTTTTATGTATTTTATTTCTTATATTTAAACTGATCATTATTATCTCATTTTCCTATTAATTGTATTTGGCGATTATACTGGCTCCATTTTTGAAGAAGCTTCAGATCACAGAAGGTTTACAACTGGGGCAGGGGAAGATTATTGGTGTGAGGTGTCAGTGATGGGGGATATATGGGAGGAAGTTTACCTGGGCATATATATAAGGTATATATATATATATGTTCAAATGTTCATGGGGCATTGTCACAGTGAGTGGATACTCACACAATAACTGAGAGAATATTGAATTCCCATCCTGGAGAGTTCTGCCACATTCTCTAATGGAGCAGCAACAGTCCCCCAAGTGCAGGGGCAATGACTGGTGAAGGAGGATGATCAATTGATGGGACCTTGATATTGATGACTATGCTTATGAGTTTTTGCTCTTGAAATTGAAACGTAGCCTAGTGTTGTGGGGTGCCTAAGAGTTGCATCCTGATTGAGCCTCCTTGTTGCTCAAATGTGGCCTCTCTTTTTACATGCCAAAGTCAGCATGTAAATGTTGACTCCCAGGGATGAGCCTCCCTGGCACTGAGGGATTTCTACTAAGCACCAAATAGCAATGCAATTGGAAAAAGACCTTGAATAAAAGGGGGAAAAGGTAAAGACAAATGAGTTTATATGGCTAAGAAACTTCAAAGTGAGTCGGGAGATCATCCCAGAAGTAATGCTTATGCACATCTCAGCAGGATCTCATAGATTGCCAAAGTGGATATTACCCAAAATAGTGAGGCTCCTGAGGGTTCTGGAGACACCCAGGTCCTATGGTCAGGGCAGATAGCTCTCGAGTTTGGTGCCTTGCCAGTGGGCCCTACTTTGGAGTTTGTGATCCTGAGAGTGACAGAGTTGGAGTCAGTTATGGCTTCCCTACACATGGCTCATCTGTCCTTTCTATGTAAACCTATACTTGGTGCTGGAGTTTGTAGGTGTACGTCCAAGAGTTTTTGGGCTGCCCATGTGTCCGCTGGGCCCAGATCCTCAGTGGAATTGCAACACCTACTCTCCAGTTCATTGGACTCACCCAGGACAACTAACTAGGAGGTGAGGATTGACAACCACCAAACCAAGAAAACGGGAGAGCCTACAACTGTAAGCAAGAGAGACTGATCCATTGGCTGTATGGGATCGAAGTCTCCTCTCAATTAGAGGTGGAGTGGACATCACCATCCCAGAATCCTCAGGATTGGGGAATGAGCTATGGATTAGAGTGGATTCACTGGTGTTCTACTGTAGACATATTGTGATTCTAGCAATGGGATAAATGACAACATTGACTGGAGGCTCTGGGGGCAGGGAGAGGGAAAAACAGTTGTAATACAGGGCCTTTTTTGGGACTTGGGAATTGTCCTGAATGACATTGCAACGACAGATATATGCCATTTTATATCATCCCGTAACATGGAGAACTGTGTGGGAGAGAGTATAGACTACAATGTGAACTATGGTCCATGCTCAGTGGCAAAGCCCCAGGATGCATTTATCATTTGCAATGAATGTGCCACACTAATGAATGATGT
>JAQZBX010017892.1:0-35128 GCA_029593785.1 Cabassous unicinctus | reverse complement strand
GGACACCAATGCCTTAAAGAAAATTGTGATCATTTCCTTTAGAATTTAGAGAGCTCATTTTGAAATATTTATTCAAATATTGACATAACTTTGTAAACACATAATTATATAGCATGGCAATATATGCAGCAATTATTAAAATAAAATGGAGAAAATGAAAATACCATCCTATTTAAATATTTAAATAATTTAAGATATGGCTCACTACAACACATAGAACATCATAAAAAGTAAGGATTAATAAAAGATTTGAGTATGTAATTTACTAACTTGCCCAAATTGACATTCATATGACAGTGTATCCTAAATGCACAAAATATATTTTCTTTCCAAATAAACATTGATGATTTACTAAATTATACCATATTCTGGGCTGTAAGGTAGTCTGCACAAAGTTCAAAATGCTGCAACTGTACATAATATGCTCTTGGACCTCAGGTATCATAGAATAGAGGGGTATTGAAATCTCTGAGTCTAATTCTTTTTATGTCTATTTCTACTAGCCATCCTATCAGTTTGCTTTATGTATTTTGTAGCTCTTCTGCTTCTTTTTGCTGTGTTAATGCTACATACTTTAATGTCATCTTCATTAATTGATGCTTTTAACAGTATGAAATAGCATCCTTTATGTCTGGTGTTTGCTCCAACTTCTACATTTTCTGTTATTCATATAACCAATACATCTCTTAAAAGTTTGTGTTAGAATATATTTTTTCACATATCCTTTAAAATTTAACCTTTTTGGGTCTTTATAGTAATGTGAATTACTTGGGACATTGCCATTGAACATGGACCATAGTTCACATTGTAGTTTACACTCTCTCCCACATAATTCTGCAGACAATGGGAAGATACATAATGACATATATCTGTCATTACAATGCCATTCAGAATGATTCCCAAGTCCCAAAAAAGCCCCCACATTACACCTGTCCTTCTCTCCACCTGCCCCCAGAACCTCCAGTGGTCACTGCCTCCACATCAATGCTGTAATTTCTTCTATTGCTAGAATCACAACAAGTCTATAGTAAAATACCAGTAATTCTACTTTTGTCCATAGTTCATTCCTCAATCCTGAGAATTCTGGGATGGTGATGCCCACTCTACATCTAACTGAGGGAGAGCTTTGATCTCATGGGGCAGATGGATGGGACTTTTTTCCTTGCAGCTGTAGGCTTGGTCCTTCGGATGATTGTTGTCCATTATCATCTCCTTTTTAGTTGTTCTGGGTGAGTCCAGTGAACTGGAGAGTAGGTGTTGCAACACTTTTGAGATTCAGGGCTAGCTGGCACATGGAAAGCCCAAAGATTTTAGTCTCTTGGATGTACACTTATCAAACCTAGTACTAATTTTAGGTTCAAATAGAAGGGTTAAAAGAGCCATGTTTAGGTAAACCACAACTGAGTCCATCTCTGTCACATGGGGGAGCATAAATTCTGAAGTAGGGCCCTCTGGCAATGCATCAATCTCCTGAGCTGTCTACCCTGACTATAGTGTATGGATGTCTCCAGAGCCTTCAAGAGCCCCATTATTTGAGGTAGTATTTACTTTGGCAGTCAATGGAATCCTGCTGAGACATGCATAAGCCTAACATCTGGAACGACCTCATGACTCACTTTGAAGTCTCTTAGCCATATAAACTCATTTTATTACCTTTTCCCCCTTTTGCTCAAGGTCTTTCCCATTTGCATCACTAGTTGGTGCATGGTAGCAATCTCTTGTGCCAGGGAGGCTCATCCCTGGGAGTCATGTCCCACGCTGGGTCTCCCCTCATTTCTGAGGTCCTTCTTGACTAGTATGGATCTTGTACCCAATTATCTAGAAAATATACATCAAGGTACATTGGTCAGAAACATGTTTTAGATGTAGCAGAAATTTACATGCAAGCATTTTGGACACCCATGTGTGTGTATGCACATTTTTTAGTACACAAAAATGTCTACACATTCATTTAGTCGATCTATAATATTAAAAAAATATACACTTTACCTTACTTAAGGAATGGTTTTAACAAGTTCTTTAAGTGTGTAAGTTTTCACACCCTAACATTTTTACAAACATGTAATGTTTTTCTTTTAGCATCTACAATCCAGAATGAGGCAGAGTTTTTCATGCTTTTTCTTAGTTTCATAGATTGTATTACCAATGCGAGGTATCAACAAGATGAAAGAAAAAGATCTAGCCAACAAAACTGCATCAGTAAAGAAAAAGAAACTCTTCACTCATATAGAGAGTTCATATTAGAATTTGATGTGTAATTTATACCATGCCCCCTTTCCCCTTTGGAAAAGCAACAGTTAGGACTCTAAATGTATATACTTTCTTCTTGATAAATCCCAGTCACTGCCAACCTAATAATGGGCAGTAATTTTAAAACTAATTAACTTAAATCTTTAGAAAAGTAATCTAAATTGTTCAAGAGTGACAATTTTGCTTATTTTCATGTGCTAAAATAAGATACAAGAAAAGTTTTTCCAGGAATTGTTTTTCCAGACAAAAGTATACAATGAATTGATGTTATTGTGATATTTTTTCTGTAAATAGAAAAATAAAACATTCTGATAAAATTGGATTATACAATTAACTTGCTATAAATTTGAATTTTTCATGAGAGACCAGTAAAGTTAAACACTAGTTAATGTACCATTATGTACTTTTATTTTATTAACACTACTTACCATGCACATGAAAAATGGTGTTAGAATTCCTTAGATCCAAGTGAGTGGGATTATGGAATTATTTTAATATGTCATTCCTAACTTGATTTTCCAGGAGTGCATGGATTAGCAATATTTTTAATCATTATGAATTAATTACTTTATTTGAAATCACACTTGCTTAGATATATAGATATATACACACACACATACATACACATACACACACACACACACACACACATATATATATATATATATGTAGGTATGTATATATATGTATATATTTGAGGTACCAAGGGCCAGGGATTGAACCCAGGACCTTGTATGTGTGAAACCAACGCTCAACCACTGAGCCACATTGGCTCCCCTGAGTTGGTTTTTTGTTTGTTTGTTTTGCCTGTTATTTGTTTTTGTTTATTTTTTAGGAGGCACCAAAACTGAACCTGGGACCTCCCATGTGGGAAGCAGGTGATCAATGGCTTGAGCCACATCTGCTACCCTAGATATATATTTTAAGAATTCAGGAATTCATACAAATTCTTCTAATCCCAATTAAATATCTATAAAATACCTCAAGTACAATTCCTTACATACCCATTCTATTTTTATAATTCTTATTTCCCATTGTGGAAATTCTGGTTCCTTAAGATTTCATCATATTTTATCTGGTGCTACTACAACAAAAGGTTTTTCCAAATTATTTTGCAGTTCTTTTCGTATTTAGTATATATGTCACTAAATTTAAATCCTTAGCATCTCATGTTCATAAGTTATTGAAAAGAATTCTCTTTTGTATTTTCTTTATTACTACAATTGGAATTTGATGTACAGGTAGGTTGCTTTTCCTCTTTATATTCTATTTTAAGGCTTGCTTTTTTCATCTATCCAAGTATAATTTTTCTTTTAAATAAAGATATATGAACCATGAAAAAAATACATATATATTAATGCTCAGAATTCTCACTGCCATCCTATCTATCTCACTCAATCCCTAACAAAGATAAAATCTGTTAGGTATTGAAGCATTGTGTTAGTGAGTTCTTAGTACAAGTATTATTAATAGTGTATGTATGAGGATAAACTAGGGATTATATAACATTGTGAACTTGGTGGTGGATGAGAATTGTGGTTAATAGTACAAACACAAGATTGATCTCCGATGAACTGGAACAAATGTATGTCACTATTACAAAGTGTAAAGAATATGGTGATACATGGGAAAAATACAACTAATTTACTTTATGGAATATAGTTAACACTAATATTGTAATATTCTTGCATCAATGGCAAAGAAGTGCTATATCAATGGTAAGGATCAACAAGAGGGAGTTATAAGAGGGTATGGTTTACATAATAGTTTACACTCTGCCCTGCACAATTTTTTATGTTATGACAAAATATATAATGGTCTGTATCCATCATTGCAACGTCATTCAGGACAATTCCAATATCCCAAAAATGTCCCCATATTACACTTGTTTTTCCCTCTCCCTCTCATTAGAACCTCCAGTGGCCACTGGCTCCACATCAATGATAAAAGCTCTTTGTTGCTAGAATAACAATAAGTCTATAGTAGAATAACCATATGTCTACTCTAGTACATCATTCATTCCCCAATCCTGAGGATGGTGGGATGGTGATCCCGACTCTGCCTCTTATTGATAGGGGGTTTAGATCACATGGGGCTGATGGATGGGATTATCTTGCTTGCAGTTGCAGATTCTCTGTGTTCCTTGGGATGGGCATTGTCTTTCATCGTCTCCTTGTTAGTTGTCCTGAGTGAGTCTAATGAACTGGAAAGTAGGTGTTAAAACTCTGTTGAGATTCAGGACCCAAATGGAACATGGATAGCCCAAAGATTTAAGTCTCTTGGACATACAACTATGAAGTCTAGTACTAACTATAGGTTCAAATAGAAGGGACAGAAGAGCCATGTGTAAAGAAAACACAAATGAGTCCAACTCTGTCACACAGGGGAGCTTAAATTCCAAAGTAGGGCCATACTTAGTGGCAATGCTCCAATGTATGTTCATCAATTGTAACAAATGTACTACACTAATGAAGGATGTTGTTAATGTTGGAAATTGTGGGAGGGGTAGGGAATAGGGCCTATGGAAATCCCTTATATTTTTTAGGTAACATTTATGTAATCTAATATATTTTAAAAAAATTTAATATTTAAAAAAGAGGGTATGGGACTTTTTCCTTTTGGAGTTATAAAAACATGCAAAAATTGATATGCAAATATTCTCGCTGCCCTGATTTTGTGATAATCAGGGTAGGCTAAACATTCGCTATATTAGAAACCATGCCTGTGTCCCCAGACCTAGTTTTTCTCCCTAGGTCTGGTTTTTAGAATGCTGGTGATAAACTAAGCCTGATCTATTATATGACCATCCTGTATGGGAAAAGACTGTAACTTTGGGTATCTTTGGTCAACCTTAAGAGATATAGCAGGGGGACGGATGTGGCTCGGGTGGTTGGGCATCCGTCTCCCATATGGAGGGACCTGGGTTCAACCCCCAGTACCTCCTGGTAAAAATTAAGAAAAGAAAAATATAGAAGGCACATAGGCCACTAGGCCCTGTGCATGGGTGCGCTGCCAGGCCCCATGAGCAGGTAAGCCGTCAGGCCCAGTCCGCGGGTAATCCGCCAGGCCCTGCGAAAGGGTGAGCCACCAGGCCCTGTGAGTAGGTGAGCCGCCAGGCCCCGTGAGTAGGCATGCCGCCAGGCCCTGCAAGCCATGCAGGAAGATGATGACTTAACAGGAGAGTGACACAAGGGAAAGCCAAGACGAGACACACCGAAAAACCAGGAAGTAAGGTGACATAGGCAGTAGTAGGACGCCTCTCTCCCACATCGGAGGTTCCGAGGATCAAATTCCAGTGAAGACAGAAGGAGAAGGATGAGAAGAGAGGGCAGGAAATGGACACAGAGAGTTGCCCAGGGAATGGACACAGAAACAGCAAAAATGGGGTGGGGGGTGGGGGGTGTAAAAATGGATAAAAGTAAGTAAGTAAATAAGTAAATAAATCCTTAAAAAATGTATAGGGGAGGAAGATGCAGACTATAGTTAGTAGTAATACTTTGACGATGCTCTTTCATGATTTGTTAACAAATGTTTCACAACAGTTCAGGATGTTTGGGGGGGGTGATGTGTGGGAGCCCTGTATGATGTTATGCATGTTTGTTTTGTAAGATCACATTGTTTACTGAACACTTATAGTTTATATATGTTCATGTATGAATGATATACTTCAATAAATTGTTTAAAAAAGAACATGCAAAAATTGAGTGAGGTTATAACAGCACAACTCTGTGATCAAACTGAGAGTCACTGAGTGCACCCTTTGGATGGATTGCACAAGGCTTTGGACTGTATAATACAGTGAACCATGTGTTGGATGATGGATTGTTGTTAGTGCTAAAAATATGACAACATTCTCTCAGGAACTATAAAACTGTATAATACTGTTAACATGGTGTTAATAATAGAGTGATTTATGGAAAAATATATCAAATGTAAGCTATGGACTAGCGAGTTAGCAGTAATATTTTGATTACATTCTTCATCATTTGTAACAAATGTTCCACAACAATGCAAGGTATTGGTTGTGGAGTGATGTATGAGAATCCTGTATGTTGTGCATGATTATTTTGTAGGCTCACAACTTCTCTAATAGAAAATACTATGAGTGTGAGTATGTGTATGTATCAGTGTACATGTATATTCATTTTTTTCTTATATTCCTTTCTTTTTTACATGAAAAGAAGTCTGCTATACACATTATTTGCTATTTGCCTTTTATTTTACTTTAAATATATATTATGTAAATCAGAAAATATTAGTTTACATAGAAACACACTCTTCAGTCTTTAATATGATTTATTGTTTTTGGTTAGAAGATTTATAATTTATAGAACTGTGAATGATTAATATAACAATACATTTATTATTTGTCATATTTTACAACATATTTAGACAGACACATGATATTGTATAATATGTAATATTTTATATATATATATATACATATAACATTTGTAAGATTGTTAGATTAAGGTTCACATTAACCTTGGCCTTGAGAATGATACTGTGATTTTGTTGGAGATAGCCTGGTCTTAACAGATATGTTCTAAATTGTTTAAGGATAAAGTGTCAGTACTTCTGCAATTTAGTTTTAAAATTTAAATGGTGCATTGAGAAAAATGTTTATTTTTTAAGAACATTATTAATTATAAATATACTTATGCATAGATGTATAATGATAATTATATTTGATTAAAGAATATGTATCCTTTATGAAACATTTCTTGGAATCTATATTTATATCTATAAAATTAAAATCTATATGTGTAGATAAAATAATAAGTTAGCATTATTTTATATATTATTTATAACAGGATATTGTGGTAGGTAATGGCTTCGTAGATCTTACACACAAAGCACAAGCAATAAATAAATAAATAAATAAATAAATAAATAAATGAGACCTCCTCAAGTTTGAAAACTTTTGTGCTTCAAAGGGCTTTGTCAATAAAATGAAAAGCAGCCTTGTCAATGGGAGAAATGATTTAGAAACTACATATCTGATAAGGGTTTAATATCCAGAATATATAAAGAAATCCTACAATTCAACAATATAAAGACAAACAACTCAATTTAAAAAGGGGCAAAAGACTTGAATAGACTTTTTTTTTTTAAAGAGAATATACAAATGGACTAAAAAGCACATGAAAAGATGCTCAACAACACTAGTTATTAGGGAAATGCAACTCAAAACCACAATGAGATATCATTTCACCCCTACTAAAATGACAACTGTTTAAAAAAAAATAGGAAACTACAAGTGTTGGAGAGGATGTGGAGAAATAGGAACACTCATTCATGCTGGAAAGAATGTAAAATAGTGCAGCTACTGTGGAAGACAGTATGGTGGTTCCACAGGAAGCTCAGAATAGAATTGCCAAATGATCTGGCAATCCTGCTACTAGGTATATACAAAGAAGAACTGAAAGCAGGGATGTGAACAAATATTTTTACAGTGATTTTAATAGTGGAATTATTCACAACTGTCAAAAGATGGAAACATCCCAGGTATCCATCAACCAATGAATGTATAAAGAAAATCCATGTGTATTTACAATATGGTGGTATATTATTTAGCTGTAAGAAGGAATGAAGTCTTGAGACAACATGGATCAAACTTGAGGACATTATGTTGAGTGAAATAAGTCAGACACAAAACGACAGATATTGTATAATCTCACTAATATGAACTAATTATAAGCAAACTCATAGAGATTGAATTTAGTACATAGGTTACCAAGGGATTGAATGAGGTAGAGAATGAGGAACTAATGCTTAATTTGTACAGAATTTCTACTTAGGCTGATTACAAATGTTTGGAAATGGATAGAGCTGATGGTAGAACACTTTTGTGAGTATAATTATCAGCGTTTAATGTTGTGAGAATGTGGTTGAAAGGAGAACTTTAGGGTCATGTATGTCACTAGAAAGCTAGAGGATAAAACATGGGGATTTATATCACAGTGAACCCCATTGTGGATGATGACTGTGGTTAATAGTACAAAAATAAGTATGTTCTTTCTTGACCTATAACAATTGTATGTCACTATTACAAGGTGTTAGTAAAAGGGTGTGTATGAGGAAAACATGCACCTAATGTGAACTATGGACTCTAGTTAACAGTAAGGTTTAATATTCTTTCAATTGTCTCAAGGTCCACATCAATGCTGTGTCAACGATAAGGGGTGTTTAAAGGAGTAATTTAGCAGTAGTGAAGTGTTCTAAAATTTATTGTGGTGATGAATTCAAAAGTCTGTGATTATACTGAAAGCCATTGACCACACTTCAGATGGATTTTATGGAGTGTGAATATATCTCAGTAAAACTCCATTCTAAAACAAAAAGAAACATAAAAACCTTGATACAGGGAAAACTATGTCACACACTCTTCCCCGAAATCCTCATCTATAGTCAATTTCCCTGTTACTGTGGTAAAAGCAGAAACTCTAACCATGCACTGTGATGCTTTTGGGAAATATTTTATTCACATATAACCATAGTAGTTTCTCTATATGTGTTTTGTGTGTTTCTGTTTGCCTTTGTTTGTTTTTCTCTATGATAATTTAGAAGATTTGTCATTTCTTTTAGCTTACTGCAAGTTTTTCACACTTTTATGAAATAGGTTTTAACCTCTACTTCTTTAATTTTATGCTTTAGGCTATGGAAATAGTGATGTTTGCTTTATTATAAAATATGAGCAAATGCCTACATGTTTCCTCCTGATTGTTTTTAAATCTCCTTCTCTGCTTCACTGCTAGAAAGTTGGTTTTTTTAGTGTCTCAATTTGAATCATGATACTCTTGAAACTAAGCACATCTCCCCAAAATGCTGTGGTTTGTGATGATTAGGCTAATGTCTCAACTCAGCCAGTTAATGCTTACTAGTTGTTTGGTCAAACAAGCACTAGGATAATTGTAATACAAGGACATTAATAAAATCTCACATTATTTACAGATATCTCCTGTTGGTTCTGTTTCCCTAGAGAACCCTGACTAATGCTGTTATACAAAATAGGCTTTATATTTCTGCCACTCTAAAGAATTACAGAATTGAAATGCCAGCTCCAAACAGTGCCAGGCAACCAGGCTTCTGTAATTTTCTCTTCAGCGTCCTGTGTACATGGCTCTGATTCCCCAAGTATAGGAAAAAGCACAGTAGTGCCAATCATTAAATAATGGTCCAGACACCTGAAAGATGGAAGGCAGAAGAGTGTGAACTGAGTAGAGCCCCTTGTAAGAATTTTTACTAAATCAGCTCCAAAACATTCCACTTTATATTTCAAAAGGTCACATTAAATGGCTATACCCACTCCAACACCTCCACTAGGAAGGTCTGCAAATATTGTTTTGATTTGCCACAACTCTTAGGAAGGCAACTAGCAGTGCCAGGCACTGTATATATTATTAGTTCTTATTTTCATTAATGTCACTTATGAATAGTATGCTATTATAAAACTTAGGTATCCTTAAAGTATTTGTATTGTTACTTACACTGAAGTATTTGAACATATCAGGCTTACTTAAAATCTTCTCAAGCTCTGAACTTTCATTTGTTGTTTTGGTAAATTACTAATTATCTGCCAATATTTATTCTCCTTTTCTGTTTGGAGGGGATGGGGACCAACCATCCAAATGTAGTCAGCAGGCGTAGCTTCCAAGCAGGAGGATGCAATTGCCACATCCCTTATAGCTAAGTGGAGCAATATTAACACTTTCAGGCTAAAGATTTTTTAGTGGATGTGATGTATATTCTGGGTCATAATCATATGAGGGAGGTGATTGACCTCTTTATTCTTTTTTTTAAAGAGGTACCCAGATTGAGCCAGGACCTTGTACATGTGAAGCAGGTTCTCAATGAGGGAGATACACCTGCTCCCCTCTATATTCTTTTTCACTTTATCCAGGCAAGAACCATAGTTTGCAATTGTTCTATCATAAAACATATGTTCAACAGCAAAAACCCAGGAAATGTCAGAACAGTGAGATCCAAGGGCCCTGATATCAAGAAAAGAGTTTAATTCTTTGTGGACTACCTAGCAATTAAGGATGTACATCTGAGACAATCAGTCAATCCATCAAAAACAAACAAAACAAAACAAAACAAAACAAAACAAAACAAAAACACTTCTCATAGGATAGTATTATATGAATCCGAGCTAAAGAAGCTGGAAAAGTTCCCAATACAGTTATTATTCCATGCTGTGAAAATAAATAGCTATGTATTTAGATACTTTAAAATTTTAATTATTGGAAAAGGTCCTTAATTTTTTTTAGCCATTTCTCTCTTAAAACATAGAATTTCTCCTTCTGTATTCTTCTGCCCAAGAAGAGATTGTTGAAGCTCTAATCCCTGGTTTTATTATTATTGTTGTTGTTATCATTTAATTATTAAAATTTCTGTTGTTTGTTATTGGGGAATGCTGACCACATGAAATGATTTTGTGCAAAAGGTTGAAGAGCACTGGTGTAATTTCTTTCAAATCTTTATATATTTGGTAGGATCTGCCAATGAATCTATCAGGGCCAGGAAAAGTCCTTTCCTGAGTGACAGTAGCTACAAATTCAACTTCTTTATGGAAATTTAGAGGGCCTCTTCATTTTATTGAGTGAATTTTGGTAGTTTATAATTTTGGAGTAATTGCTCCATTTCATCTAACTTATCCTTTTTATGTTTATGTTTGTTCATAATTCTCTCCTTCTGGGTGTGCCCTTGTGTAACCTGATGCAGTTAGTGTTTTGCCCAGAGCACTTTAATTATTTTTTTCCCACTCTCCCAGATGCCTTCATGCAGTTTATTTGCCTTCAGGACAAATGATAGGAAGATTATCTTGAGATAAGTTCCCCTTCTCAGTCCCTCAGACTTCCACCTTATATACTGACATTGACAAACATGCACTCTGTGTTAGTGTGAGTTGTTTGTGCACCCCAGAAAATCCTGTGCCTAAATGGAACCAATTCCTGTGCCTGTAAACGACTGCTGATAGGTCCTTTTTATCAGTTCCAGTGAAAGGCCTCTGATTAGATTATGGGCTCAGTAATCCCATAGATTACTGGAATCCTTTATAAAGGGAGAAGTAAAATTCTGCACACACAGGAAAAAACACTGCAGAGACAGAGAGAGAAATCCTGAATGCAGGAGCCTGGAATCAGCAGAGCACAGAGGCAGGAAAAAGGCCCTAGAGGCTGAGGGAGAAGCCCACAGAGAGGAAGAAGCTGAAGCAAAGAGGCTGGGAGGAGAGGAGAGAGACTATCTACCCTTGCCATGTGCCTGATTGCCCACAGCTGAGATCCAGGAGAACGTGAGCCTGCGGGGAAAGGCAGAAAACTCCAGAGTTGTCATTGTGTCTGTCCTCATGGCAGGGGTCCCGGCTCACCAGCATGACCACCTTTCGTGAAATAGCATCGTTGACGATGCCTTGATTTGGACATTTTCACAGTCTCAGAACTCTAGGCTTTTAAGTTAATAAATTTCCATTGTAAAAAACACCCCGTTGCTGGTGTATTGTTCCCAGCTTCTTTCAGCAAACTAATCATGCCATAGGATGTCCACAGGGGCCACTCTGCTCCCTCTGGAACAGGGCCAGGAATCCACCATGGAAGAAAAGCTGACATACCTCACACTGGGGAGGGGCTGGGAGGACAAAGGTGCCATAAGCTTGTTCTATTGCTTTTAAAGCTGTGCATTCTTGATTTAGCACTTGCCCAGTAAATGCAGCCCTTCAACTGTTTATCATAATTTTGAAGAAGTTTACTGTATTTAAGATTCCTTTGCCATCTTTACTTGAACAGGGTTGAAACAACAGCCACCCTCAGAGAAGAACCCAGCAATCTGAAGTAGCTAATAAAAGCTGGGGTTAGCAATCAGACAACCCAGGCCTGGAATTTGGAGAACTTGGTCTTTACGTCCCACCCTGACATTGACAACCTGTGCCAGGACCCAGAGCTGAAGTCCCAGTGCTGCCTGCCTTGAGGATGGCAGAGGGGGCATTATTAACACCACAGGAAGTCTGGAAACCACTGGTGTACACTGCCACGTAGCAGCCTCCTGCTTCTCCCTGTGTGCTGCCCAGTGTTTCACTAGACTCTGAAGTTAAAATTAGTCTATTCTTTCCTCAATCTTGAGGATTTTGCTATGGTGATTCCCACTCTGTTTCTGATTGGGAGGGGGCTTAGGTCCCAGCGGGAAGATAGGTGGAACTGTCTTTTTTTATTTATTTTTTTATTGTGGATAAAAATAAAAATTTTCACAATACACACCAATATTTGTAAAATGATATATAAATATTTATGCATATATGTGCATTGCTTACATAAATGTTATTTTTATATGTTTTTAAAAGATGCTTAGATTACACAAAACCACACAAAAACCACAGGGATTCCCATGTTCCCCACCTCTCATAACTCCCACAACATCCCACATAAACATCTTTCTTTAGTGTGGCACATCACCTGCAATGGATATACACATCCTGGGACTTTGCCACTAAGCAGAGAACACAGTTCACATCGTAGATCACACTCTCTCCCACACAGTTCTGCATGGTATATGCTGATGTAAAATGGCCTATATCCATCACCGCAACATCACTCAGGGCAACCCCCAAGTCCTGAAAAAGCCCCTGTATTACAACTGCCATTTCCCTCCCAGCTCCGAAAGCATCTAGTGGCCACTGGCTCCATCTCACTGTTATAATTTCTTCCATTGCTTGAATCACAATATGTCTACAACAGAATACCATTAATTCCACTCTAGCCCATAGCTCTTCCCCCATTCCTGAGGGAACTGGAATGGTGATGTCCACTACACCTCCACATGAGAGTGGGCTTATATCCCATGGATACGGTGGATGGGATTATCCTGTCTTCAGCTGCAGGCTCTCTCCAATCCCTGGGATGGCCATTGTCCATCATTGTCTCCTCACCAGGTGACTTAGGTGAGTCCATTGAACTGTAGAGTAGGAGTTGCAGCTCCACCGACATTCCAGACACAACTGGCACATAGGGAAGCCAGAGACTCCAGTCTCTGGAAGTACATATTCAAACTCCAGCCTCAGATATAGGTTTGAAAAGAAGGGACTGATCGACCATGTGCAGGGAGGACTTATTTGAGTCCAACTCTGTCACTCTCAGGAGCAGATTCCAAAGAAGAGCCCACTGATAAGGCATCAATCTCTGGGGCTATCGCCCCTTTTATAGGACCTGGGTGTCCCCAGAGCCCTCAGGAGCCCCTCTGTGAGGGATTATATCCACTTTGGTGTTGTATGAGATCCTACTGAGGTGTGCATAAGCGTTACCTCTGGGATGACCTCCTGACTTTCTTTGAAGTCTCTTAGCCACATGAACTCATTTGTCTTTACCTTTTCCCCCTTTTATTCAAGGTCGTTTTCCAGTCATGTTGCCAATTGGCACTTGGTATTAATCCCTCATTGCCAGGGAGGCTCATCCCCGGGAGTCATGTCCCACGTTGGAGGGAAGGTAATGCATGCATATGCTGAGTTTGGCTTAGAGATAGGCCACATTTGAGCAACAAGGAGGCTCTCAGGTGGCAACCCTTAGGAACCCCATAACAGTAGGCCAGTTTCAATTACAAGAGCAAAGATTCATAAGGCTAGTCCTCAATAACAAGAACCCATCAGTGGGCCATCCTCCTTTGCCAGACACCGCCCCTGCAGTTGGGGGACTGTTGCTGCTCCCTTGGAGAATGTGGCAGATCTCTCCAGGCTGGGACTTCAGTATTCCCTCATTTATTGAGTGATTGTCTACCCACCATGACCATGCCCCATCCCTTGATCACTTGAACAATTTTATACATCTTTCATATATATTCAGATGAACTTACTCCCATGAAACACCCATCCCAGACACCCCCCCAATGATCCTCTGCAGCCCCCATTGTAACCGTTCTGTGATCTAAACCTTCCTTGAAGATGAAGCCCATATAATAGCCAAATATAATTAATAGAAAAATGAAATAATAATGATAAGCTTAAATGCAAGAGATAAAATACAAGGAAACTCAGAAAAAAAAAACCTAAAATAAAATATAATTAATGGATTGGGACATTCAAAAAAAAAAAAAAGGGAAAAAACAAAATAATTTTTTTTTAATTATTTTTTTTCCTTTTATCACTGCATTATTGGATGTCCAGTGTGTACCATGGCACTTTCCCCAGCTCATTCCCCAGTGTCTCCCAAATTTTCATTTAATTTTCAAAGACGTTTTATGTCACAGCAAATTCACACACAGAATACTAGAGATTCCCAGATACCCAACCTCCCTTCCCCTTCCCCACCCCATATTAAAACCTTTTGATTTTTCTGTGGATGGTAGCATTGTTATAACTGTTAAACAGATAGTGAAACATAGCTACTAAACATTAGTTGACAATTTAGATGGTACAGTTTAATAATGTTTGATGAGATTTACCATGCCCTGTGTCCATTACTGTAAGGTAATGCAAAACATTTCCCATGACCACGAAATACCCCATTTGATCTTTTCTGTCCCTTCTTCCCCATGCCCTTGGGGCATATGACACTCCCCTGTCTTGACTCATGGGATGACAAGATTCATAGTTACATGCCCTGGGCATTCTGACCTGCCCTTCCTAATCTACCCACCTGTTAACCCTGCACCAACAAACTCAGTAATATCACTACCCACCTGTCCTATCCTTCAATATGCAACTATACTCTATCACTTTACCATAGAATATGTCCATATGGGTGATGGCTCACAACCTACTCTTCTCTTTTTCTCCATTCTTAACCAATCTTCCAGACAATGGTTCTCAGGGACTGCTCACTTTCTTCAATTCAAATCAGTGAGGTCATATACTGTTCATCCTTCAATGCCTGGCTTACTTCACTCAACAAAAGATCTTCAAGATTCATCCATGTTATTCCATGTGTTAGCACTTTATTCCTTATAACAGCTGAGTAATATTCCATTTTATGTATGTACCACATTTTGATTATCCATTCATCTGTTGATGGGCACCAGGGCTGATTCCAACTTTTGGCAATTGTGAAGAATGCCGCTATGAACATTGGTGTGCATATATCTGTTCATGTCTTTGCTTTCAATTCTTCTGGGTATATACCCAGCAGTGGAATTGCTGGATCATATGGAAGATCTATTTTTAGTTTTCTGAGGAATCCCCAAACTGTCATCCACGGTGGTTGGACCATTCCACAATCCCACCAGCAGTGAATGAGGGTTCCCATTCCTCCACATCCTCTCCAACACTTATATTCTGCTGTTTTTTAATAGCTGCCATTCTGATGGGTGTAAGATGGTATCTCATTGTGGTTTTGCTCTGCATTTCCCTAATAGCTAGTGATGTCGAACATTTTTTCATGTGCTTTTTAGCCATTTGTATTTCTTCCTTTGAGAAGTGTCTTTTCAGATCACTTGCCCATTTTTTAAATGGGTTGTTTGTCTTTTTATTTACGAGGTGCAGGATTTCTTTATATATGCAGGATATTAGGCTCCTATCAGATATGTGGTTGCCAAATATTTTCTCCCATTGGGTAGGCTGTCTTTTTATTTTCTTAATAACGTCCTTTGAGGTGCAGAAGTGTTTAAATTTGAGGAGATCTCATTTATCTATTTTTTTTCTTTCTGCTCGTGCTATGGCTGTGAAGTTCATGAAACCATTTCCTGTTACAAGATCCTGTAGATGCTTCCCTACATTATCTTCCAAGGTCTTTATGGTTTTGGCTCTTATATTTAGATCTTTGATCCATCTTGAGTTGATTTTTGTATAAGGTGTGAGATGGTATTCTTCTCTCATTCTTTTGGATATGGATATCCAGTTCTCCAAGAACAACTTGTTATTCTTTCCCAACTAAGTGGGCTTGGTGGCTTTGTCGTATATTAGATGACTATATATACGAGGATCTTTATCAAAACTCTCAATTCAGTTCCATTGGTCAGCAGGTCTATCCTTGTGCCAGTACCATGCAGTTTTGATCACTGCAGCTTTGTAGTATGTTTTAAAGTCCGGTAATGTGGTACCTCCAACTTCATTTTTCTTTTTAAATATGTATCTGGCAATTCAGGGCCTTTTACCTTTTCAAATATATTTTGTGGTTAGTTTGTCCAGTTCCATTAAAAATACAGTGTTTTTATTGGTATTGCATTAAATCTGTAGATTAGTTTGGGTAGGATAGACATCTTGATGATGTTTAGTCTTCCTATCCAGGGAATATTTTTCCAATTATTTAAGTCTTCTTTGATTTCCTTTAACAGTGTTGTGTAGTTTTCTGCATATAAGTCCTTTACATCTTTAGTTAAATTTATGCCTAGGTATTTGATTCTTTTCATTACTATTGTAAATGGTATTTTTTTTGCTTTCTTCCTCAGATTGCTTGTTATTGGTGTACAGAAATGCTACTTATTTTTGAACATTAATCTTATACCCTGCAATATTATTGAACTACTTAATGAGTCCTAGAAGTTTGTTGTAGATTTCTCAGGGCTTTCTATGTATAGCATCATGTCGTCTGCAAATAATGAAATTCTTTCTTCTTCTTTTCCAATCTGGATGCCTTTTATATCCTTTATTGCCTCACTGCTCGAGCAAGTCCTTCTAAGATAATGTTAAATAGGAGTGGTGATAGTGGGCATCCTTGTCTTGTTCCCGATCTCAGAGGGAAGGCTTTTAGGATTTCACCATTGAAGATGATGTTAGCTTTGGTTTTTTCAAATATACCCTTTACCATATTCAGAAAGTTTCCTTCCATTCCTTTCTTTTGCAGTGTATTTATCAGGAAAGAGTGCTGTATTTTGTCGAATGCTTTTTCTGCATTTATAGAGATGATCATGTGATTTTTTTCCTTTCAATTTGTTTATGTGATGTATTACATTGATTGATTTTCTTATATTGAACAATCCTTACATACCTGCGATGAAACCCACTTGGTCATGGTGTATAATATTTTGATATGTTGTTGAATGTGATTAGCAAGTATTTTGTTGAGGATTTTAGCAACTAGGTTCATTAGAGAAATTGGTCTGTAATTTTCCTTTCTGTGGTATCTTTGTTTGGTTTTGGTATTAGGATAATGTTGGCATCATAGAATGAGTTAGTCAATATTCCTACTACTTCTATTTTCTGGAAGAGCTTAAGCAGAATTGGTGTTAGCTCTTTCTGGAATGTTTTGTAGAATTCAGCTGTGAAGCCATCTGGTCCTGGGCTCTTCTTAGTTGGTAGGTTTTTTCTGAATGAGTCTATCTCTTTATTTGTAATTGGACTGTTGAGTTCATCAATTTCTTCTTTCATCAATGTAGGCTGTTTGTGAGTTTCTAGAAACTTGTCCATTTCCTCTAAATTATCATTCTTGTTGGCATATAATTTTTCAAAGTATCCTCTTATGATAGTTTTTATTTCTGTGAGGTCAGGAGTGATATCCCCTGCGCATTCCTTGTTTTCTGTATTTGCATCTGCTCTCCCTTTTTTCTTTGTTAGTCTGGCTAAGGGTTTGTCAATTTTACTGATATTCTCTAAGAAACAGCTTTTCATCTTGTTTATTGTTTCCAGTGTTTTCTTATTCTCTATTTCATTTAGTTCTGCTCTAATCTTTGTTATTTCCTTCTTTCTACTTTCTTTTGTTTTAGTTTGTTTTTGTTTTTCCAATTCCTCCAAGTGTGCTCTTAGGTCTTCAATTTTTGCTCTTTCTTCTTTTTTACTATATGTATTTATGGCTATGAACTTCCCTCTCAGGACAGCTTTCGCTGCATCCCATAGGTTTTGATATGTTTTGTTGTCATTTTTATTAGTTTCAAGGTAGTTATTGATTTCTTCTGAGATTTCCTCCTTGACCCACTGTTTGTCTAAGAGTGTGTTGTTTAACTTCCATATCCTTGTGCCTAACCTGTTTCTCTTGCCCTTAGTGATTTCAAACTTCATTCCATTGTGGTCAGAGAAATTGCTTTGTATAATATCAATCTTTCTGAATTCATTGAGAGTTGTTCTGTGGCCTACCATGTGGTCTATCTTGGAATATTATTCATGTGCATTCGAGAAGAATGTAAATCCTGCTGTATTTGGGTGTAGTGTTCTGTATATGTCTATTTAGTCCAGGTCCTCTAATGTATTGTTGAGAGCCTTTGTTTCTTTATTGATTTTCTGTCTAGAGGTTCTGTCTAATGATGATAATGGTGTATTATAGTCCCCTGCTATAATTGCAGGGCATTTATTCTCCATTTAGTCTTTCCAGAGTTTGCCTCATGTATTTTGAGGCACCCCAATTAGGTGCATAAATGTTTATGACTGTTCTCTCTTTTTGAGTTATTACCCCTTTTACTAATATATAGTGTCCATCTTTGTCTCTTACAATAGTTTTGCATTTGAAGTCTATTTTGTTTCATATTAGAATAGCTACTCCTGCCCTTTTTTGGCTATTGTTAGCTTCTAAAATTGTTTTCCAGCCGTTCACTTTCAGCATCCTTGAATCCCTGGGTTGAAGGTGAGTTTCTTGTAGACAGCATATAGATGGATCATATTTCCTTGTCAATTCTGCCAGTCTGTGTCTCTTGAGTGGTGAATTTAATCCATTAATATTCAGTGTTATTACTCGCAATGAATTTCTTACTTCAGCCATATTTTCTTTGGGTTAATGTATGTCATATGTTGTTTTGTTTCTGTTTCTGTCTTTTTAGTTTTTAAACTCTCCTCCAACTGTCTCTCCCTTGTTTTTACCTTTCAATTTGTAGAACTTCCTTTAGTATGTCTTGAAGTGCAGGTTTCTTCTTGACATACTCTCTTAATTTCTGTTTATCTGTGAATATTTAGAACTCTCCATCATTTTTGAATACCAGTTTTACTGGATAGAGAATTTGTGGCTGGAAGTTTTTTTCTTTTAGTATTTTCACTATGTCATACCACTGTCTTCTTGCCTCCATGGATTCAAAGGAGAAATCACCACTTAATCTTATTGTGCTTCCCTTGTATGTGATGTTTATCTTTTCTCTTGCTGCCTTGACTATTTTCTCTTTGTCTTGAGCTTTGGACATTTTGACAAGTATATGTCTTGGAGTCGGCCTATTGGGATTTATACTGTTTGGGGTGTGCTGTGCTTCCTTGATCTGCCCATCCATCTCTCTCAATAGGGTTGGGAAGTTTTCAGCCATTATTTCCTTCAGCACTCCTTCTGTTCCCTTTCCCTTCTCTTCTCCTTCTGGGATGCCCATAATGTGTATGTTTGTGCGTTTTGTGTTGTCGGTTAAATCCCTGAGTCTCTGCTGGATTTTTTCTACCTTTTTGTCTATCTGTTCTATTATCTGTTTGATTTCTGATATATTGTCTTCCACATCAATAATTCTTTCTTCTGTCTGTTCAAATCTGCTGTTATGTGAATCCAGTGTCTTTTTGATTTCTTGGATTGTGCCATTGATCACCATCATATCCGTTATCTTTTTGTGTATGTTTGCAATTTCTTCAGTATGTTTTCCTAGTGTCTTCTTTATATCCTTAATCTCTTCCTTCACTTCATTAAGTTGTTCCATGATATTTGTTTGGAAAGCTTTGATTAGTTGTCCAATGTTCTGTATCTCTTCCTGGTTTTTAGTTTGTTCATTGGACTGGTCCATGTCTTTCTGTGTCTGAGTGTGGTTTGTAATTTTTTGTTGCCCTCTATTCCTCATTTTATCTTGATAGGTTTATTCAGTTGATTAGCTTCTCTCTCTGCTCTAGAGTTTTATTTAGCTGATGTTTCTGTGTGTGTGTTAAATTTTCTCTCTGACAGTTTTTCTTCTTATTTTATTTCATTGCTTCTTTCTAAGTTACCTTGAAGGCAAAAGATTAGTGCCAGAGTAATCAAAAGATATGAGAAAGGAAGAAGGATAGTAATAATATTGTTAAGTTAGAAAAGGGGCCAAATAAGACTTAGTGAAATGAGTATTTAACTCATGTAGGCAGTATAGAGTAATAGGAAAAAAAGTGGCTACTTACAATGGTCTGGGAAACCAAATAGAGGAATATATATATAATGATTTAGAAGGCTAGAATGATGAGGAGGGAGAGAAAGAGTAAAGCAAGGGCTGAAAGGAAAAAGTTAATATTAATAAAAATAAGAAGAAAACAAAATAGATAGAATAGAAATTGACACCCTTAAGTTGTGGGCTAATGAAAAAACATGGTGTATAAAAACCACTACAGAAAGCAGAAGGCAGAAAGATGAAGGAAGGATAAGAGATAGCTTGGGATGCAAAATCAACATAGACAGAGAATGGGAAGTCACTGAAGAAGAAGCAGTGCAAAGAAGAGACAAGCTAGCAGCATGAATCTCTACTGATCAGTCCATGCCATCGATCTGCCTGCAGATAGATGTCCCAAGCTTCTCACTCCATGCACCTACTGCACAGACACCAGGGCAGGACCCTGTCTACATTCCACCATCCTCAGGGAGCTAGTCAGGAAGTGCCCTCCTAAAGCGATGCCATCTTGCCTCTCCTGGAACTGTCTTGCTTGTAGTTGTAGATACACTCTGTTTTTAGGGATGGGTATTCCCATCACTATCCTTTTGTTAGTTTTCCTGGGTGAGTCCAATGTACTGTAGAGTAGTTGTTGTAGCCCTGCTGAGATTCAGGGCTCAACCAGCATATGAACAGCCTGAAGATTTAAGTCACTGGGTCATATATTTGACAAGTACAGTGTTAATTATAGGTTCAAATAAAAGGGGCAGAAGAGCCATGTGCAGGGAAATTATAACTGAGTCTAAATCTGTATGAAAAAAAAACATAAGGGTGGAATTCAACTATGGACTAAAGTATATTTATTATTATTCTAAAAATGGAAGAATTTGTATCATTGATATAAAGGCAGTTTCCATCAGAGTTTCTGAGGAGAGGGAGAAGGAAGAATGGGTGCAACTTGGGGCTTTTTGGGATATTGAAATTGTCCTGCCTGACATTGCAATGATGGATACAGGTCATTATGCATTTTGTCAAAGCCTGTAAAATTGTGTGGTGCAAAGTATAAAGTATATCTAAAGTATAGACCATGGTTAGCTGCAATGCTTCAATATGTGTTCATCAGTTGTAATAAATGCACCAAAATAATGAAAAATGTTAATGGGGGAAAATGTGGGAAGGAAAAGGCGTGAGGTATATGGGAATCCCCTGTTTTTGATGTTACATTTATGTAATCTAAAGCTTCTTTAAAAATAAAATTATTTAAAAATTTAAAAAATAGTTGAGTCATATAAAATGCTATGTCCCCAATATAACATAATTATGCTCATTCATAAATCTCCTAATCATGATTCTTCTACTTATTTTATTTGAACCTAAAATTTTAAATTTATCTGTTAGGTATTTTTCTCAGAAACTTAAAGCCTTTGGATTGTTCCTATTCCAGTGGAGCTCTGAAATCCAGCAAATATGTGGTAACTCCTATTCTCCAGTTCTTTGAGATCTCCCTGGACAATTAACAAAATGATGATTTTGGCTTAGCCCCATCCCCAAAGCAAGGAGTATCTTCAACTGCACTCAACACAATTCCATTCTTCTGCCCTCAAATATCTACCTCCCTTCTCAGCGTGAAGCAGTCAGGGTGGGCATCAGCCCAAATCCCTCAAGATTAAGGATTGAACAAAAATAAAGTGGGAGTGTAACTACTGACTAAAGAAAATGTTTTGTTCTTGTAAAAAAGAAGTAAGGGAAAATTGAGTTGGGAAGAAGGAGTAATGTATGTAAAGGCTCCACTTTCATCACTCAGTATTCATTAAGCATCTATTAAAGATATGAGACTTTTCAAAGAACAATAGAGACTTGGCCTCTCTTAAAGAGAAGGCCATAAATGAAATAATCAATGAATAAATAATAATAATAGTTTATTCAGACACTCCTGCAAGTTCAGTACTTGTTTTTGTGGAAGGATTAATTCATGGAGATTTTTACTCTACTATGTTTCCACAATCCTTCCTTCAGTTGTGTTTCTGCTTTCAATTTTTCTGATTTCTGTTCTTACACTTACTATTTCTTTCATTTCCATGTTTTGGGTTTTCTTTTCTTTCCTTTTCTCATTTCTTTAAAAGGAAAATTGTTTCATTAAATTAAAACTTTTCTTATTTCCTAAAATATATATTTGATGTAGCAAATTACCCCCTAAAAACTGAGACATATTCCACACATTTAATGTGGTTTCTTCCCATATTGTTCAATTCTAAATATTTTCCAATTACCCTTGATATCTCTTCTTGGAACCATGAATTATATAGGTGTCTGTTGTTTCATTTCCCAGTTTTTGGAGATTTTCTTCTAATTATTTTCTTATTCATATCATATTTTAATCTATTATAATGTATTATGATACAGGGAAATTATTTGTATGATTTCATTTTTTTTTATACTAGTGATGGTCTTTTTCATTATTAAGTGAAAGTCTATTTTGATGAATGTGTTATTGAACAAGACCTCATGTCTGATGCACAATAACTTCAATGCTTTGACTATGGGATTTTGGAAAAAAGAAAGAGCTTTAATGCAAGGTTGACCTGTTTCAAGCCAGAAATCCCTGGCTCAAATCTTTCTCCCAGAGTATAAAGAGATTAGGGTTTTTATAGGAAATCACTCAGTTAACAAATTTAACAACTACAATATAAGTTTAAAAAGTGGAAATAAGCTAAAGAAACCATTATAATAAAAATATAAGCAACTATATTACCACGTAAAGAAATGGAACTAAGTTAAAGTAATCTTCACAATAGCAAGTAAAACCCTTGTGGTCAGCAGTTACAAATGTTCCATTTTCACTTGAAAATATTTTTTATTATGTGTTTTTTCTATGAAATGGTCCATTAATGTTAATGGTACAGTTTGGTTCTTCTGTATGGTTACTAGGTTTTAGTATACTGATTCTATTGATTATTAAGAGAAAAGTATTAAAATCCCCAAGAGTCATTGTAGATTTGTATTTTCTGCATTTGATATCTGTCAGTTTTTGCTTTACCTATTCTGAAGTTTTATATATATATATATATATACACATTAAGATTGTTATGCCTTCATGATTAACTTTTACATAATTATATAATATCTCACTTTGTCTATATGAATTGTCTTTTCTCCAACATTTATTTTGCCTGATATTAATATAGCCACACAAGTATTCTTTTTCATATTTGCACAGTGTATTTTATTTTAATACTTTTCATTTTAATCTACTTATACCACTATATTTCAAGTAAATTTCCACAGACAATATTTTTAGTTGTGTCATTTTTAGCCAATTATTACAATAGTTATGTTTAATTAGTCTAAATATACTATGTGCACTTAAATTAATTTTGGGGAGTTGAAGTTGCTCAAGTGGTTGAGCATTCGCCTCCCACATGAGACGTCTGGGTTCAGTTCCTGGTGCCTCCTAAAGAAGTAAAGCAGACAGATGAGGGAAAACTCTCGGGTGGGTGGGGAGGGAATAAATTTTAAAAAATAAAATAAAATACTTAAAAATAAAATAAGTAATAGCTTAAACAATAAATTAGTTTTGGAATTTTGGTGCCTATTAACCATTTTGTTATTTGTTTTATCATGTTTCTTTTCATTCCTTTTGGCATATTTGAATCTCTTTTAGTGTTACATCTTCCTTTGTCTACTTAAAAAAATTTTTGTATATTTCTTTGTATAATTTTACATGTTGTTCTAGGCATTACTATTGCATCTATTTCTATTGCTATGCTAAATATATCAGAAACTTGGTGACTTAAGCCAAAATAAATGATATCACAGTTTTCATGGTCAAATGTCAAGGTACAATGTCCCTGAATTTTCTGCTCATAATCACAGAAGGCCAAAATCACGGTGTCTTCAGGATTATATTTCTTGCTGGAAATTAACTGAAAGAATCTGCTTCGAGCTTCAAATTTTTGGCAGAGCCCAGTTACGTTCAGAGATGATAGTGCCTGTTTCCTTGCAGGTTCTCAATTAGAGCCTCTCTTAGATCTTTAAAGTCACCTGCATTTCTTCTCATGTGGCCACCTGCATCTTCAAAGCCAGCATCATTTTGTTGAGTCTTTCTCATATATCATATTTTTCTCAGTTCCCCTTTGACCACTGACCAGAGAAAGCTCTCTGATTTTCAGGTCCCATGCCACTACACTGCAGCCAGTGGATGATTCCAGATAATATTCCCATTTTAAGGACATCTGTACCATATATAGCATAAACATGGGAGTGATCACTTATATTATCATGTTCTGTACATTAGAATATAAAATTTACAGTGGATCATTTTTAGACATTTTTCTTACCACAACTACATACCTTAATTTTCACAGTCATCTTAGAATCAATATTTTACCATTTTAAATGGAATGTAGAAATTTTACCAACACATTGATCAATAATTGCTCTCTCATTTTTGGTTTTAGTTGTCTTAAGTTTTAAGACTTACATCTGTTATCAACCCTATGAGATAATGTTATATTTTTGTGCATCAATATCCAAAATACATTAAAGGAATCAAGGAAGAACAATCTATTATATAACCACAGATGTAACATTTCTGTTGCCTTTCTTTCTTTAAAGTTATTCCAGAATTCTTTAAAGTATCATTTTCCTTCTGTTTTAATAACTTATTTAGCCATTATGTTACCAGTGTGCTAGCAATGAATTCCTCTATTTACTCTGTCTGACAACATCTTGATTTCACTTCGCTTCTGTATTAGTCAAATATATTTGATATATTACATCGAACATTTTTTAGTTTGCAGCCTATGGATTCTGTACATGTTTCATTTAGATATATATCTTGGTATATTGTTTTCTGAAGTAATGTGGTTAGTTGTAATATTCTTTTTAAAATTTTTACTTTTATGTTTTATATTGCTAGTACATAGAAATAAGATTGATTATTGGATGTTTTATCTGAATTCTGGGCCCTTGCAAAACTTATTATTTCCTAGAGGCTTATTTTTGTGTAGATTCCTTGAGACATTTATATCAAGATCATGCCTTATGTGAATGGGGTAAACTTTAGTCATTTTTATGATCTCTCAGTTTTTTATTACTTTTTATGATTTTGTACGTCTTCTAGGAGTGGTGGGAATTGACATACTTTCCTTGTTCCCAATCCTAGTGTTTAAACATTCATTTTTCAGTAGACTTTTTGTAGATGATCTTTATTTCAAACTTTCCTTCTATTCCTAGTTTGTTGATAGTTATTATAGTGAATGAATGTTGAATTTTACCAAATGTTTTTCTACATCAATTCCTATGATCTTATTAGTTTTTCTTATTTAGATTTAATATACGGAAACCATTGAAATTTGTCCACTATTAAACCATCTGTGCTTGCTCAGTAAAAAACTCACTTGTTTATTGTTTATAAAACTTTGTGTTTGTTGCTGGGTTCAAGTTAATATTTTGTTAAGAATTTTTGTATCAAATGTTTGTGAAAGATATTTTTGGTGTTTACTTTTTCACTCCTGCCTGTTTAGGGTTTTGTTATTGGGGAATGCTGGTTTTATGAAATGATTTTATGCAAAAGATTATAAAGCACTGATATAATATCTTCTTTAAGTTTTTAATTATTTTGTAGCATCTGCCCCTGAAGCCATCTGGGTTTCTGGGAAATAAAAGTCCTTTCCTGACGGTTAGTACCTACAAATTCAATTTCTTCAGAGTTAAGGTTCTCTTCATTTTATTTATTTAAACTGGAGTGAATACTGGTAGGTGATGGTTTTGGAGGTATTGTTCCATTTCATCTAAATTATCAATTTTATGTTTATATTTCTAAATAACATTGCCTTATTATTGCCTTATTTTTATTTCAATATCTGCCTCCTTCATTTCCAACATTGGTAAATTAGGTCTGATATCTTTGTATCATTGCTAGTGGCCTTAGGAATTCCAGCATTGACAGTTACAGGAGTTTGAATGAACTTCCCGTCTACGACCTTTGAAATAGACTTTCACCTCCTCCTGGGTTTTCTCTTATGTGACTTAATGCAGATAGTGCTATGCCCCGTCTATTTTGTCTAATTGTTTTTCACACTGTCCCAGTTGTCTGCTATCAGTTACTCTGCCTTCAGGACTGATTATGGGAGCATGAGTCTGAGATGAGTTCCCAAGCTCTGTCCCTCAGACTGCAATCCCATAGATGGGCACTGACATACATGCAACTCATTATGTTCACAGGGGTTACCATGGTCACACAGGAACCCACAATGGGAGCACAAGCTGGCTCCAACTCACATAGGGATGGGTTGGGGAGCAACCAACGATTGTGCCATAAGGGCCTTTTATTGCTTTTGAAGGTGCATTTTCTTGTTTCAGCTCTTGTCCAATTAATTCAGTCATTTAACTGTTTTTGATAGTTTTGAAGAAGTTTATTGCCTTTAAGATTCTTCTTCCAACTTTGTTCAAATGGGGTGGTAAAAATGGCCACCCTCAGAGAAGACACCCAGAAATCTTAAGTAGATAAACAAAAGCAGTGGTTAGCAATCAAAGTACACACCCAGGAATTTGGATAATTCATTCTTTATGTCCCACTCTGGCACAAGTTAGCTGTGCCAGAAGCCTAAACTGCAAATGCCAGTGCTACCTGCCATGAAAATGGCAGATGGGGCATTATTGGCACTACAGGGAGTCTGGAAACCACAGATATCACAGGTATTTACTGAAATTTTGAGCCCCTTCCTCTTGTTCCTCTTTGAATATTACACAGTTTTCCACTGGACTCTAGAGTTAAAAATAGTTGTTGCACACAGTTCTGCATGTTCAGTACTTGTTTTGGTGGAGGGATTGATTAATGGTGGGATTTTTTCCCCCACATTTCCACAACCTTTCCTTCTACTGTTTTTCTGCTTTCAATTTTATTGAATTTCTATTTTTATACATACTATTTCGTTCATTTCCAAATTTTAGGTTTTTTTTTTTGCTTTTCATTATGTGGAAATTTATTTCATTAAATTAGACAGTTTTTATTTCCTAATATATACATTTGATCTTAGAAATTACCCACTACAAACTGAGGTAGACATGTCACAAATTTTAATATGCTTTCTTTCCATTTTGTTCAATTCTAAATATTTTGTAATTTTCTTTGGTATTTCTTCTTTGAACAATTGACTATTTTATATTCTGTTGTTTAATTTTTTAGTGTTTGGAGATCTTACTATTTTCTTACTCATATCTCATTTTAATCCATTGTCTCATGGGAAAATTCTTATTATGTGCTGAATTGTGCACAGACTTCAATGCCATAAAAATCGGATTTCAAAGGAGCGTTAATACAAGGTTAACGCATAGAGACAGATGCCCAATCACAAATCTATCTCCCTGAGACTAAAGAGTTTAGGTTTTTTTGGCAAGTCACTCATTTAGCAGAAGTTAACAACTACAATATCAAGTGAAAAAATGGAACTAAGCTAAAGTAACCATTACAATAACAAGTAAAAACACTGTTTTCTGCATTACAAATGTTCCATTTTCACTTAGAAATATTTTTTATTATGTGGTTTTTGTATGAAATGGTCCGTAAATGTTAATGATGCAGTTTAATTTTTCTATATGATTGCTGGGGTTAAACTGGGGTTAAATCAGTATCCTGATTCTACTGATTACTTAGAGAAAAGTCTTAAAATCTGTGTGTTACTGTAGATTTGTGTTTTTCATATTTCAGTTCTGTCAGTTTTATTTTATGAATTCTGAAATGGTTTTTAGATTTTAGATATATATATATGTTGTATATTTAAGATTGTTTTGCTGAAACAGGCTAGTTTAGGGAATGAGAAGATGAATCTGGGACCTGTCAGAAAACTACAGCCCTGAAACATGTGGCAAAGTAAACCTACCTGGAACCCACCTAAGGGAAAGACCCCTCACCAGAAGGCTGCTTGAAGAATCCCAAAAGAATCCTCCATTTAAAACGAGATGATTTTAAGAGCCAATGCCAGGATGGGAATTCAGTATTCTCTCATTTATTGAGTGATTCTCCACCCACTGTGACCATGCCCTGTGAACATTTGAACAATTTTATATACCTTGTATGTATGTTCAGGTGAACTTCCTCCCATGCCCCCTCATCCCTGACACTCCCACCAATGATCCTCTCCCACCCCAGTTGTAACCCTTCTGTGAGCCAAAGCTTCTTCAAAGATGAAGTCATTACAATAGCTGAATACAATTAGTAGGAAAATAAAATAATAATGATAAGTTTAAGTGTAAGAGATAAAATACATAAAACATTTTTTTAAAAAATAAAAATAAAATTAAAAGATTAGGATATTTAAAAAATGAAAAATATTTTAATTTTTTTTGACCTTTTGCTTTTCATCACTGCAATATCTGGTGTTCAGTCTGTACCTTGGCACCTTCCCCTTCTCATTCCCCAGTGTCTCACTGTTGCAGTTGGGCAGATTGATGTAATTATGCATTCCAAAAATATAATTGGATCATGCTTGTAAACTGATCTGTTAATCTGGGCATGATTAAGTTATGATTAGGGCGTTGACTGGGCCATGTCAGTAGGGCGTAGAGCCCCACCCCTTGGTAGGTGGGGAATAGAATATAAAAGGTAAGGCAAAGAACAAAGTTGAAGCAGTTTTTGAGAAGGAGTTTTGATGTTGGAGAAAAGACCCCAGAAGAAGAGAAGTGAGCCATTTGCCTGATAGTCTACAGCTGACCTTGTGGAGGAACCAGAAGAGTTAAGCCTGGAGAGAAACACAGCCCCGGGAAGAGAGGAACCCAAGAAGCCTAAACCCTGGCAAACATCGGCAGCTGTCTTGCTCCAACACGTGGCAATGGACTTTGGTGAGAGAAGAAATTTCACGGTTTATGGCCTGGTATCTGTGGACTTCTACCCCAAATAAATACCCTTTATAAAGACCAACCCATTTTTTGGTATTTCACATTAGCACCCCTTTGGCTGACTAATACACTCACTATTTTTCATTTTGTTTTCAAAGAAGTTTTAGGTCGCAGCAAAATCACACACAGAATACAGGACACTCTCATATATACAACATCCTCCCCCTTTCCTTCCCCCCATATTAATACCATATTATATGTGGATGGTAGCATTGTTATAACTGATATACAAATAGTGAAACAAAGCTACTAAACATTGTCAGTGGTTTACACTATGGTTTACATTTAAACTGTACGCTTTTATAAATTTTGATGATATTTACCATGTCCTGTGTACACCACTGTATGCTAATGAAGAACATTTCCACTGACCTCTAAATACCCCCTCTTTGATCTATTCTATTCCTCCCACCCCATCCCCCTGGGGCCCATGATGACCCCTGGCCTTGACTCTTTGGATGACAAGATTCATAGTTACATGAAACAAGAGGTCTTGACACACGGGTCTGTCCTCCCCTATTAGGGATCACCCTTGCTCTTGAGAGACTCCCATCTGTCTATTTCTGAACAAATCGGTCCTTCCAAAAATGGGAGTCCAACTCCTTCCTGCTCAGTATGTGGGTCTCCACCCACATGAAAGTGATATCTCATTTAATTATTATGGTTTGAGATTAAGGCATAAAATGTACCATGGAGCATTTTTAGACATTTTTCTTGCCATAACTGTATATATTAATTTTTACAGACATCTTAGCATCAATATTTTACTATTTTAAGTTGAATGTAGTAATTTTACAAACTCATAAATCAATTACTTTCTGCTTATTTGTTTTACTTGTCTTATGTTTTAAAATTTATATCTTTATATGAGAAATATTATATTTTTTGTGATTGAGCATCCAAAATATATTAAATGAATCAAGAGAGAATATTCTATTTACACAGGTGTAAGCATATCTTTTACCTTTCTTTCATTAATAGTATTCCAGAATTCTTACTGGTATCATTTTTTTTCTATCTGAATAACTTTTTTTAACCATGATTTTACAATGAGTGTGTTACCAATGAATTCCTTTATTTTACTTTATCTGAAAATGTCTTTATTTCACCTCTTTTCTGTACTAATCAGGTTACTCCAGAAAAACAGAACTAATAGGGAGGCTGCGAAGTCTGAACTTCACAGAGCAAACCCCTATTTGGATTCTCTAATGACAATGATGTTGAAGTCTTTAGTCTGAACAACCCAGGGGAAAATTGCTGGCTAAAGATACCAGTAAGAACCTGTATTGTTGTTGAGGCAGATATAAAAACACTGGATTCTCACTTGTAAGACCTCCAACTGATTGGATGAGGAGAGTGCCCAAATTGCTGAAAGCAATTTTCTTTTGTTGATTATGGATGCAACTGACTGATTGTAATACAAATCCCTTCTACAAAATGACTTCACAGTAACAAGTAAGCTAGTGTTGGAACAAACAACTGGACACAATAACTTAGACAAGTTGACACATGAAGGTAAACATCATATTACTGAAGTATATTTTTGCTTATAAAAATTCTGGTTTAACCATTATTTTCTTTCAGCATTTTAAACATTTATCTCTACTTCCTTTTTGTCTCCATGGTTACTTACAAGACTCCAGATTGATTTGAAACATTATTTCTTCTTGCATGTGTCATTTTTCTGTTCTTGTTTTCAAGATCTTTTCTTTCTCATTAGCATAGGGAAGTTTTAGTATGATGTGTCTAAAGAATGTATATCTTTGGTTTCATCCTAGTTAAATCTCCTTAAGCTTCTGGAAATGGTAAATGTTTTTCTTTCTCCAAATCTGGGCTGTTTTCAGCTATAGGTCTTTCATTTTATTTTATTTATTTATTTTTTTTTGCAGTTCTGTATCTCCTGTCCTTTTCAAGTTCCTATGATATGAATGTAAGACCATTTCTTATTGCTCCATAAAACCCTAAGACCCTGTTAATTTTTTGTAATATTATTTTTGATATTGAATAATTTTGACTTATAACTCTGATATTCTGACATTTTCTTGGTAATGTCCATTATCATTTGAAATTACCTAATTAGTTCATTTAGTTCAATTACTCTATTCTTTCATTTCCAAAATATTCCTTGATTCCTGCTATTTCTCTTCTTAATCTTTCTAATTTCCATCAACTTCAAGAGGGTTTACCCTTACTTACTGGAGCATCTTTATAATAGCTGATTTAAATTCTTTGTCATAAAATTCTAAAATATATCACCTCATATAAATTTTTAAATTTTCTTTTCTTTTGCAATTTGAAGTTGATAGGTGGAAAATTTGCTTACTAAAAATCTCTTCAATTAAGCAGTTCTGGAAATTCTAACACCTTCTCCAGATCTAGTTAAACCAGTTTTCTATGACTCTAATACTCTTTGTTCTTCATTCCTAGAAAGACAATAATCAGACATTACCAGTTCTTCTTAAGATAGTACCTCAAAGGAAAACCCCAGAATGGCATCAAGAACACCTTTTAACTCAGAAAATCTGTAACTTTCCTCAGAAACAAAAAGCTGGATATTCTTGAGTGGTTTCATACAATATTCCCCTACAACAAGCAGGAGTTTGACATGCTTGAGATAACACATGATTGAGATATTTGTCCACATACTACTCACAAGACCCTTTGAAAAATCCAGCTTCATCACCAACATGGCAAGAATGCTTCATGCAGTCATCACTTAATCCTCAACCTGAACTTCCTTTCCCTTGCCTTAAAAATCTTAGTTCCCATTCTCACTTGGAACTGATTTTGGGAAGATTCCCCCAGTTTCTTGCTTTTGCACTCACAACGTGTGCAAACTTCACACTGAGAGGTGTATTTCTTCTTTTTGGTGCCAGATCAGGTGAGCCCTTCTATTGTAAACAGACAATCAGTATCAAAGTTTCCTGAATCTTAATATGCAGAGTAGTTTCAATTGTATCCTACACATTTCAAATGTTTTATAAGTAACTCTACATCTTGTTTAAATCAAATGGACAATACTGAGGTGTTGTTGTCTCAAAAATTCTCCCACTTATGTTTATGGTGCAAGTACTGACCAGGCTGAGTTTGAAGCATCTGAATAGAATAATCAAATTAGTTTTAAAGTTGTACTTAATTTTATGTATTTCATTAAGAAATTCCACAATGATATTATAAAATTGGAATTTTACTTGACTGATATAATGGATAAAAAAATATGATCTGTCTATACATTGTCTATAAGAGACCTCAGACAGAAGGACACAACCACGTTAAAAATGAAAGATTGGAAAAATGTTTTCCATGCAAATAGTAACTAAAATTGAGCTGGAGTAGCAATACCAATATTGGACAAAATAAATTTCAAATTCAAAACTCTTATAATGGATAAAGAAGGTCATTATATATTGATAAAGGGGGCAATTCACCAAGAAGAAATGACAATACTAAATATTTATGTACCTAACCTGAATGCCTGAATATACCATGAGGCACACAGTGGCAAAACTGAAAGGAGAAATAGATGCCTTTACAATAATAGTTGGAGACTTCAATACACCACTCTCAGTATTGGATAGAACATCTGGACAGTGGATAAACAAAGAAACAGAGAGCTTGAATAACATGATAAATGAAGTGGACCTAACACAGATCTATAGAACATTGCACCCCAAAACAGCAGGATATTCTTTCTTTTCATGTGCTCATGGATCCTTCTCCAAAATAGACCGTATGTTGGGTAACAAGACAAGTCTCAATAAATTTTAGAAGACTGAAATTATACAAGACACTTTCTCTGATCATAATGGACTGAAGCTGGAAATCAATAATGGATGGACAAAGGAGAATTTCATGAATATATGGAGATTAAACAACACACTCTTAGGCAATCAGGGGATCAAAGAAGAAATTGCAAGATAATTCAGCAAACATCTTGAGATGAATTAAAATGAGAACACAATATATCAAAACCTCTGGGACACTGCAAAGGCAGTGCTAAGAAGGAAATTCATAGTCCACAATGCTTACACTAAAAAAGAAGAAAGATAAAATTGAAAATCTAACTGCACACCTGGAGGAACTAGAAAAAGAACAGCAAAGTAATCCCAAACCCACTTAAGGAAATAAATAGTAAAGATCTGAGCAAAGATCAGAGCAGAAATAAATGAAATTAAGAACAACAACAAAAAAATAGAGAGAATCAATAAAACCAAAAATTGGTTCTTTGAGAAGATCAACAAAATCAATAAACCCTTAGCTAGACTGACAAAGAGAAAAAGAGAGAACACAGTTAAAATCAGAAATGAGAAGGGGGCATTATCACTGACCCTGCAGAAATAAGAGAGATCATAAGAGGATATTATGAAAAATTGTATGCCAAAAACTAGGCAATGTAGAGGAGATGAACAAATTCCTTTAAACACACAAACCACCTGACTGAACCTAGAAGAAATAGAAGACCTCAACAAAGGAATCTCAAGTAAAGAAATTGAAACAGTCATCAAAAACCTCCCAAAGATGAAAAGCCTGGGGCCAGATGGCTGCACAGGTGAATTTTACCCATCATTCAAAGATTATCTACTATCAGTCTTGCTCAAGATCTTCCAAAAAATTGAACAAGAAGTAATGCTACCAGACACATTCTATGATGTGAACATCACCCTAATACTAAAACTAGATAAAGCTACTACCAAAAAAGAATAGACCAATGAATAGAGATGAAATAATTCTCAACAAAATTCTAGCAAACAGAATCCAAAAGCACATGGGTTTTATCCCAGGTATGAAAGGATGGTTCAACACAAGAAAATCAATGCGTATAATAAACCATATTGATAAGTTGAAAAAGAAAAATCACATGATCCTCTTAATTGATGCAGAACAGGCATTTGACAAAGTACAGCACACTTTCTTATAAAAACACTCCAAGAGATAGGAGTAGAAGGAAGCTTTCTCAATACAGTAAAGTGCATATATGACAAACCTGCAGCTAGCATAGTACTCAATGGTGAAAGACTGAAAGCTTTCCTGCTGAGATCAGGAAAAAGATAAAGATCCCCACTGACACCATTGTTAGTCAATTTTGTGCTAGAGGGTCAAGCTAGAGCAATTAGGCGAGATGAAGAAATAAAAGGCACCCAAATAGGAAAGGAAGAAGTAAAACTTTCACTATTCACTGATGATATTATCCTATATCTAGAATCTCCTGAAAAATACACAACAAAGCTGCTAAAACTAATAAATGAGTTCAGCAATGTGGCAGGATCCACGATTAATATGCAAAAATCAAGAATATTTCTATGCACTACTGATGTGCAATCTGAGGAGGAAATCAGAATAAAATTCAATTTATGATAACAAGTAAAACAATCAAATATTTAGGAAAAAATTTATCGAAGGACATAAAGGACCCGTATTCAGAAAACTATAAAATATTGCTAAAATTAACTGAAGAAGAATTAAATAAATGGAAAAACATTCCATGTTCATGAAGTGGAAGACTAAATATTGTTAAGATGTCAATTCTACCTAAATTGATTTACAGATTCAATGCAATCCCAATAAAAATCCCAACAGCCTTTACTGCAGTAGTGGAAAAACCAACTATCAAATTTATTTATTTGGAAGGGTAAGCATTCCCGAACATACAAAAATCTTAAAAAAGAAGAACGAAGTTGGAGTACTCTCACTCCTGGACTTTAAAACATATTCCCTAGGTACAGTGGTAGAAAAACAGCATGCTACTGGCAAAAAGACAGACACACTGAACAATGGAACTGAAGCAAGAACTCAGAAACAGATCCTCACATCTACAGTCAAGTGATTTTTGACAAGGCGGCCAAGCCCTTGCAGCTGGCACATAACATTCTATTCAGCAAATAGTGTGGGTAGAACTGGATATCCATATCCAAAAGAAAGAAAGAGGACCCCTATCTCAAATCTTATACAAAATTTAACTCAAAATGGATAAAGGAACTAAATATAGAAGTGACAACCATAAAACTCCTGGAAGAAAATGTAGTAAAACATATTCAAGATCTTATGGTAGGTGGTAGTT
>JAQZBX010017891.1:16462-35328 GCA_029593785.1 Cabassous unicinctus | reverse complement strand
AGGGATTGAACCCAGGACCTCACCTCATACATGGGAAGCAGGCACTCTCACTCACTGAGCTACATCTGCTCCCCAATGAGAGTTGGTTTTTTCATTTGTTTTAGAAGGTACCGGGGATCAAAACCTGGAACCTCATACATGGGAAGCAGGTGCTCAACCACTTGAATTATTTCTTAATTCATGTAAGTGCATTGAGAGAACAGATGTTTTGCAGTAAATAAAAGAATAATTCTTTTTAATCTAGATATTACGTTAACTTCCTGTTCAGTATTGTGAACTCAGACTTGCTTATGGGTTACAAAAGTAGAAATTGATAGGAAAAACTAGCTATCAACCAATTATTGACATAGTGTTAAAACCTAGAATTACGAATATTTTGTGAGAGAAAGAGAGATTCATGTAACTTGTATTTTAAAACAATTTTTGTGGTACTCTAAGAACAAAGCAATCTAGAGAAAGTAATTTTAGGGGCTAAGTAGGAGGACATTCTTCCCTCTATCTATGATTCACCAAATATTTAGGGAATGCCTAGTGTATGCCAAGCACTGTTTTCAGCACTATTGATGCAATGGTAAGGGGAAAAGAAAATTATAAGGTAAGATAATCATATACTCACACAAATAATATTACAGCTGTGATAAATGCTATGAGGAATTGAATCTTGGTACTAGGAGAGTATAGCTTAATGTTAATGGTCCTAACCTGGTTAGGGAGATATGGTAAACTGTTTTACTTATTACATTATTTTGAAACAGTTGGCCAAATTCCCACTAGAATTTAGTTTCTCAGACGCAGAAGTCATGTCATATTCATCTTTATTTGCAGTGCTTGCCATTTATTTGTTATTTTTTAAATGTCTGTTGAATCTAAAATGTACATTTTATGGAAAATTTAAATTAAAACATTCTGTTTGCCATTATTTGATGTATTTCTCGTTGAACAAAAAGAGAAAAAACTGAACTTTATTTCTTATCTTCTGTAGATCCGTGGTACACTCAAGAGTTGGACCAAGTTGTGGTGTGTGTTGAAACCCGGGGTGCTACTAATCTATAAAACCCAAAAAAATGGTCAATGGGTAGGAACAGTCCTTCTGAATGCCTGTGAAATCATTGAGCGTCCATCAAAAAAGGATGGCTTTTGTTTCAAACTGTTCCACCCTTTGGAGCAATCTATTTGGGCAGTCAAGGTAAGTAAGCATTTGTTGTATAGGTAACAAGATGACAATCTATTAGAAGGATTGAGATAAAATAAATCAATTCACCTAATGATTGCTGGCCTCTGCCAGGACTTCTAAATTTGCTTGTCTTTTCAGGAGCCTTATTGCCTTTTCTGCCTCTACGCACAATGAAATGTCCACCAAAAGGCTTTGTTTCCCTTGAAGATCTAACTTAAAAAATTTCTCCAGGAAATGTTTCCCATATATATATTGCACCTTATTTTCTCTTTTATCCTTGAGGATTCAGGATGTACTATGTTGTTTTGAATTTGTAATTAATAACTTTGCTTTGTAACATTATATTATGTTTCTGTGATTGCTTTTTCTTTATCAAAATTGTAAGGTCCCGTGGAATACAAACTGCCATTTATTGGGGGCGGTGCAGGTTCTTTTACTATAGTGATGTAAACTTGTGATAGGAAGCCTTGTAAGCAGAAGCTGTCCTATTTACTATTGTTCTTTTTTTTTTTTTTTTTAATTATTTTATTTTTAAAATGTAACATTTATGTAATGTAAAGCATTTTTTAAAAAATTATTATTAAAAAAAAAATGCTTTACATTACATAAATGTTACATTAAAAACATAGGGGATTCCCATCTGCCCCACTCCCTACCCCTCCAACACTTTCCCACATTAACAACATCCCTCATTAGTGTGATACATTTGTTACAATTGATGAACACATATTGAAGCATTGCCACTTAGCATGGATTACAGTGTACATTATAGTTTACACTCTGTCCTGCACAATTTTGTAAGTAACTTTCTTTAAAAATGGAGCTCTAGTGATTTTGTGACTAAAAAGCATTGCTAGGAGGTAGGGGGTATATGGAAATCCCCTATATTTTCGATGTAACATTTATGCAATCTAAAGCTTCCTTAATAAAAAAAAATAAAAATAAAAATATATTTTAAAAAGCATTGCTGTGATTACTCATATGTTATAAAAGCAGAAATTTAAACAGGAAAATAGAAATGCCGTATTTGATTAATTACCAAGGAATTCGGAGCCTAGTTTAAGTTTTTTCAAAATGATAATTGCTTTAGCTTCTAAGAAGGGCAGTGTAACTTTATTCCTCCTTTAAGGAGAACCACTGAACTGAGATTTGGGCTAGCTAAAAGCAGTTTCAGCTTTTTGTTGTTGTTTCCATGCATTACAGTAGGTAACATATATTCAAACAATAAAAGACCTGGGATTTTTACCTTTATTTCTGTAACCTGGAGTCATAGCAGGAATAAATTTCAGATTACAGAATGAATTCCATTCTGGAATTAGTTACTTCCCAAAGGGGAAAGAGTTTAACCCAGAGAAACTCTAATAGTTATATATATCAAGTGATTCTCAGGTGAAAATGACTTTCAAAATCTTTAGTGTATTTCTTTTATTCTTGTTAGTACTCTTAAGAATTGTAAGAATTATAATGAATTTTTAAATCATTAAAATAATTTTAACATGTCTAATTTATTCAATTCCAAATATTGGGGGAAAAGGAAGTTACCCAAATATTGAGGGAAAGGAAAGGAAAGGAATTATATGAACATCAGAATGTTTCCCAGTAGCAAACCCTACTTAGGATGTTGTTTTGAAAATCAGTGTCTGAGATTAAGTAATAATAGTGTTTATGAGTTCTTACTATGTGTCAGGTACTGTTGTGAGCATTTTACCTGGACTCTTTTATTTAATTCTCATACCTTTGAGGAAGATACTATTGTCCCCCATTATACAGATAAAAAGATTGAGGCTTAAAGAGATTTTATGTGTAATATTTCTAGTAAGGAGCAAGGATTGAAACCCAGGCAAGCTGACGCGAGGTCCTATTCTATTCTAGTTCTAGGAACTGGCCCATAAATTACAATGCTATTTGAAAATACCCAAGGATATAACAGGTTTAGCTAAAGGCATACTATTTTTTATCAACTTTTTAATTTTGAATCTGCGTCTTTACTTCCTAATGTGTATGTTTCTTAAAATCCATTTCAGGGGAGCAGATGTAGCTCAAGTGGTTGAGAGCCTGCTTCCCACATGGGAGGTCCCAGGTTCGGTCCCCAGGGCCTCCTAAAAACACAGAAACAAACAACAACAACAAAAAAGAAAAAAACAACTCGGGAGCTGATGTGGGCTCAGTGGTTGAGTGCCGTTCAATCCCCAGCCCCGGAACCTTAAAAAAAAAAAAAAATCCATTTCATTCTTTGATCTGGTAACCTTAAAGAATCTTTTCAAAACTTTTCAAAAAATATGTATGCCTTTTCTATCAAAATTCTACTGTAAATTCATTCCTCAGATTTTATTTCCATGTGAGGACTGTCCACCTATATTTGACCTTCGTAATACTAAATACTATAGCGTTCTTGGTGCTATATACTTCTAAATCAAATAATTGCAGCCAACATTCCTTTTCCCTTCCTATTTCTGGAAAAACAAAACTAGCTTTTGTAGTTGGTCTTTGCAAAATGGGGAAAGACTTATTTTTCCTAAATCCAGTCAAAATTCATTTCTCTTTTTCTTGTAAATTATAACTGTATTTACAGCTGTTTACTTTAGGCTTCTAAAAATTTAGTATTTCTTACCTAGTAATATCTGTGGGATGAGTAGTCTCTGTTAAAATTAAAATTTGTATAGCAGGGTAAATTTCAGACTCTCTTTAATATATGAGTAATATGTAGAGATAATATTTGATAATTAACAGTTTATTTTTCTATTTTTCTATTTGTTGGAAGAGGAAAACTCTACTTAACACTTAACATTTGCCTTCTCAATAAGGATGAAATTAAAGTGGAACCCTTTTTAATCTTTATTAGCTTATTTGTTTTTTTAAATTATAATTAACTTTAAATTGTTACAAATAATAATGAAAAATATAAAATTGATGTCTCATAATATTGTGTATCATTTATTTTATTTTGTTATTAAGGGTCCAAAAGGTGAAGCAGTTGGATCCATAACGCAGCCCTTACCTAGCAGTTACTTGATCATCCGAGCTACTTCAGAGTCAGATGGTAAATACAGTTTTTGATTGATCAGATTTTAGTCCTCATTTTTAAGGGTTTATTTTATCCTTTAGGAAGCCTATCTTAGTATGGCATTTGTAGCAGAAGCATTCTAATTATAAATAGCTTAGAACATTAAATGTATCGTTAACTTGGTAGACAAACAGAAGTCTAATAGAAAGAAAGCATTGTATAATTGTGTGATAAGCTTGGAGTTTTCTTCTCTGTCCTCCATTAACATATTAACAACTTTTTTACTTGATTAGTGTTCCCTGCGTTAACTCATTTTTTTTTTTTCTTTTAGCTATACATGTCATACTATTTATATTTTATATATTAATATTTAGGAAACACACATAAACCCTGTTTTTGTTTTTTGCATAGAAAGACATTCAAGTATAAACTATTTTATTCTGCACCCAATAACTTTATTCCTAAGGCAAATGTGGGAAGAGTTTATATGAAAACAAGAAATCTTCAGAACCTAAATATTTGATAATGGACTTTTTCCTCATTTTTGTTTCATAGTTTAGATTAACTTAACCTAGGGAATCTTGTAACCTGTTAAAGTTTACTTTTATCAGATGATTCTTTTTAAAATTAAAATATCACAGTTACAAGCTTTTGGTATGAAAATATTTTTACTTGACCGATACTTCCAGCAGATTTTGAAACAAATATATTTGAATTTAAAGAGCAACTAACATTTGTTTCTGCTAATGCAGTTCTAATTTTTAACTCAAAATAATAACGTTATTAATGCTTCTGTTAACTAATATTGGCAGTAAAATTGAACAAGAATTTCCCTGAAACTTGAAAATTTTTCATATATATAAATAAAATGGATACTAAACCTGGATATAGACCTATCAACAGTGAAACATTATTTCATGTATTTTGTTTATAGTAGAAACATAGTCCCATCAGTATACTTCATGTACCTTTTTGTACCTTCAAATTATGCTACATGTTAATGTTCCAAGGTTTTAAAAAATAAAATGTATTTATTTTATGTTAAGTGTACTTTCTGATGCATTCAATATGCTGCTTATTTATCAGTGCTTTCTAGATGCTTAGTATCTAATAGGCGTTTTTTAAACTAACAGATTGCATTAAGAAATCCTAGCAAGCTTGTCTTAAAATTTTTTTACTATAGAGAAAATGAGCTCTTTGGTTTCTTCTTATACCTGTTAATCATGCCAAGAAGGAAAATTTTTCCTAAGTGCTTTAACACTGTTTCTACATGAGATTTTAAACACCTAACGTAGATGACCTTATAGTTTTAAATATATATATTTATGTTCAAATTAATTTTTCAGTGCATGTTTCTCAAACAAATGAATAGTATGTTTAAAGCTAACATTGCTAAATTAAGATACATGCTAGTTTTTGTAGTTTCTTAAAATTGTACTGTTGATGAACCTGTGTTATTCTAGGCAGGTGCTGGATGGATGCTTTGGAGTTGGCTTTGAAATGTTCTAGCCTTCTTAAACGTACAATGATCAGGGAAGGAAAAGAACATGACTTGAGCATTTCATCAGAGAGCACACATGTGACTTTGTATGGCTTATTACGTGCTAACAATCTCCACAGTGGTGACAACTTCCAGTAAGTAGATATTGCCACTAATTTGGTTATTATTTTAGAACCCATGTTGTTCATTAAGTTAGCTGGCAGGCCTCGAATCTAGTATTGTATTTGATACTGAAATTTGCAGGTCTTCTTCCCATGAAATGGCCTAAGGCCTGGTTTTAAATTTATTTAGTTGCTATGATCAGGTGTAGAAATATATTTGCTTGATTACAGCCAATATGAATTACTTGTTCTTTCCCAAATACACCCATGCTCACTATCTACCATGCCTTTCTACATGGTCTTCCTTCCATACTCGTCCTTGCTCTTTTCTCCTGTCATAATTCTATGTATTCTTCAAGACCAATTTTAACTATTATATCATATGTGAAGCCTTTCCTGTCTCATAACAATAAGATGTAATCTGTCCTTCTATTGCTCTTCTAGAGTACTTTTTAAACAATGGTGCTGGTATTCTCCCGGAAAACTGGACAGCAGTGCAAAGACTGTTGAGATTCAGATCTCTTCTGTTCCTTTGTTAAAAAAAAAAAATAAGAAAATTAGACTTTCTCTTTTCCTCCCTTCACCCAACCCTAACATCTGCTCTGCAACTGCTTATTCCCGTCAGCGTAGATTTACTCCTCTCAAGGCTACATGGCTGCTCTCCTCTTCTCCATCTAACCTAAGCTAAACAGTTTTCTTCTGTTCTTTGCTCCTTTCTCTCTCTCTCTCTCTCTCTCTTTCTCTCTCTCGGCTGAATAGGATTGGGCGGGAAGGGGTAACAGGGTAATTGATATAGGAATAGATATTTGTGGGACTTCTTCCCAAGATTTTTTCCTTGGATTAGTCATTGAAACTCTTAACTGTAAATATTCCATTTAAATTCTATTTGGGGATTTAAAAAAATTTATTGACTTAACAAATATATTCATTAAAAATTTTTGAGCCTTTTTTCTGTATAAGATACTGTTCCAGGTACATTTCAAATAGGGAGATGAATTAGATATGATCCTAAATTTTAGTCTTGTATCACTATGTTTTAGCTATATGATCTTGGAGAGGTTTTTGTTTTGTTTGAAACCTGTAAAGAGCTAGGCAGATATAAATAGTGGGAGACAAGAAGGACATAAGCAGATAAATGTTTTGGGGTAAGTACAGAATCAGGAGAATTTAGAGGAGAAAAACATAATGCCTGGCTGTGGAATCAGGGAAAGTTTAATGTGAAAGTTGGCATTTTATCTGACCCTTGCAGGGTGGTTTGTTTGTTATTTGTTTGCTTTTTTATTTTGTTTTGTTTTAGGATATTTGAAAAGAAAAGGATATTACAGGCAAAAAGCCAACATGCCACAAAAGTTGGAGAAAACTTGGGAATGTGAGGGGTAGATATGAAGAGTAATGAATAGTTCAGTTTGGCTTAAGAGTTAAAAAATAAGAAAACAAGGTTAGAGGAAGGGCAAGTTGTGGAAAATAATGATGGGAAATTTAATGTCATGCTGAGGAGTTTGGATTTTACCCTATGGGTAGTGGAAAATTATGTGAGGAAGATTAATGTATAACATTTTTGAAGAGTAAAGAGATTCAATAGGTGGCTGTTGTAATAGTCTCGGGTGACTACTACTGAGAGACTAAAATAGGGTGGTGACTCTAAGAATTGAGAGGAGGGGATTGATGTGAGAGGTTTTATAAAAGTTCATTCAGCTTTGTGACAGAAAATGAGCTAGGATCTGATACAGAGATGGGAGAGAGAGATAAAGAAGCAGGCTCTGCTCTTCAGAGACTTAGAGTCTGCTTAGATGTGAGTAACAGGGAGTGCATGAAGTTAAAGAAGATTCCCAAATTTTAATCCTCAGTGATGATGGTAAAATAGAACAAAGTTGTGTTTGTAAGGTTAGATGATGATTTATTGAATATTGGACATGTTAAAGATGAGGTGGTTCCAGGACATACAGGTGAAGATGTCAGCCAAGCATTTAAAAACATAGGTCTGAAGCTTACTGCTGAATGCATGGGTTTGGAAATCATCAAATAGGAATCATGGTGAAACCTTGAAATTGAATAGTTTGCCAAAGGAGAAAAAGGATAGAGAAAAGAGGGCCAAGGAAATGAAATATCTAAAGGTTGGGAGGAAGTAAGAGGGATAGGAGAGCTCAAAAAGTAGAACCACAATAACATGGAACCTAAGCACTGACAATTTCAAGGAAAATAATTTTCATCAAAGTCCAGTGATGCAGAGAAGTCACAGGAGGTGGAGATTAGACAATGTCTTTGGATTTAGCAACTAAACCATCATTGGTGACCTTTCTTTTCTCTTAACATTTTTTTTCTTTTTTCTTTTTTTCTTTTTTTTTTTGAGAGGTCCTGGAGATTGAACCCAGGATCTCGTACATGCGAAGCAGGTACTCAGCCACTGAGCTACACCTGTTCCCATTGGTGACCTTTTAAGGGAACAGATTTAGTGGATTGAGGAGAGTGAAAAACAGATAGTAAGACATAAAAGGAGAGAATAGATATTAAGAAAGCATAGTTTGCAATTTTAGACTACTTTTAAAACATATATAATTGTAAAGAGAAAGAAAAAAAACAGACTATAAAAAATGAATTTCTGGTAGAAATTCCATGGTTGAAACCCAAACAAATGAAGATTTTGGAAAAATAAAGACTAAAATGGGAACCAAATGGGACCTCTTCTCTGCTCCATTACCTATCTCAACATTGTTAAAATATCAGTTATATAACAACTCCGTTTATTCATTTGTAAAGTATTTTTAGTGTTCATCCCTATAAGATTTTTATACTAAATAAACCCTACAGAAACTTTCTTAAATAAGAAATTTCTAAAAAATATTTGATTCTGGAAATGGGTTTTTTAACTTACTCCCCTTCTGTACAAATTAATCATTTTGAGTGAGAATAGGATTGGACATTGCAGAACTTCTCAATTTTAGACTGTCAGTCTATTTCTTTAAGCTGAAATTTCCATTTCTAATTCTTCCTGAATTTTTCCCCTAAGATTAAGCCTATCATTCAAAGATTAAATAGAATTCACTTAAGATCTATGCTGGAATTCCTTACCTTTTACATTTTCCCATTTTATTCCTAGTCTTATTTTGGGTGATTTTTAGAGACATTTACAAGTGGAGAGTTATAATTCATTTGAGTTCACTTGAGAATCTAGTGATCTTGGCTTGAGGTTTTTATTCAGACCAAAAGTGACAGTGAGGGTGATTAAAAAAATGATGTTTGTTAAACTAATTTTTTTAAAAATCTAGGGAAATGGCTGTGGCTCAAGCGATTGGGCTCTCACCTACCATATGGGAGGTCTGTGGTTCGGTTCTCGGTGCCTCCTAAAGAAGACAGTGAGTAGGCATGATGGGCAGACATGGCAAGCTGACACAACAAGATGATGCAACAAGAGACACAAGAAGAAAAACATAATGAGAGACACAATAAAGCAGGGAGCAGAGGTTCCCAGTACCTCCTAAAAGAGGACAAGCAGGATGGCCATGATGAGCTAACACGACAAGATGACACAACAAGAGACACAAGAGGAAAAACATAACGAGAGACACAGCAAAGCAAGGAATGGAGGTGGCTTAAGCGATTAGTCACCTCCCTGCCACATCAGAGGTCCCAGGTTCAGTTCCCGGAGCCTCCTAAAGAAACAAAAGAAGACAAACAGATACAGCAAGTGCAAACAATGAGGGGGTAGGGAGAGAGAAATAAGTAAAATGAATCTTAAAAAAAAAATCTAGCAAGAAATAGTCTAAAATGTTGCTCTTGGAAGATCATAGCCCCAAATGATAGAGAAGAGCTTAAAGTGTCATCTTTTTCCCCCCAGGTTTCTATTTAACTTCTGTGCCTCAGTGTTTACTGATATGTACAGTGAGAATAATAATATTACCTATCTCTTAGGGTTATTTAGATGATTAAATGAGTTAAAACTATATATATAAACACTTAGAACAGTGCCTGGCACATAATAAATTCTCAATAAAAGTTATCTATCATTCTTATTTAACCTCCTTTGACATCCTCCTAATAATTCTTTTCCCTAAGGTTAAATGATAGTGAAATTGAACGACAGCATTTTAAGGACCAAGATATGTATTCTGATAAATCTGATAAAGAAAATGATCAGGAGCATGATGAGTCTGACAATGAGGTGATGGGGAAAAGTGAAGAAAGTGACACAGATACATCAGAAAGGCAGGATGACTCATATATCGAACCTGAGCCTGTTGAGCCTTTAAAGGAGACTACCTACACTGAACAGAGCCATGAAGAACTTGGAGAGGTAAAAACCTATTCTTTTTAGAAATTTTGATTTTCTAGTTCTTGGGAATTTTCAGATGAAAATGAAGATATTATGTGTTTGACCTATTTATTTCCTGAAAGAGAATATTTGATACCTATTTTATTTTAAAAGTTGCATACATTTGAAATATATTAGGATTTATAAACAACAAAACATATACTCACATGCATACCAATGTATTCTATTAAATTTAAAGTTTACATTTACATCAAGTTTGCTGTTGACATAGATACCTCTTGATGTCAATGATAGTTAGATGCAACCTAAATTGCAAGGAAACATGAGTTTATAAATTTCTTGTTTTTTCTTTCTTTCTATTGCTTTTTTTTGTTGCTAGTCCATAGAATTTAGTATAAAATAATATGGTATAATGTTTTTTGTAATGGATATTTTATATCATTCACTCTGATTTCTCTTGCAACTACCCTTTTTACCTAACATTGATAGCTATAGACATAATTTATTAGTTAACAGGTTATCCCCACATTTTAAGAATGCTAGAAATAGTCCTGGGGAGAATACATATTTTGAACATTAGCTGTCTAGTCTACCTATCTTTGTGTCTGAAACAAATATAGTATTTCAGCTTTTTCCTTTTTGTTAATTGCCAAAGGCAGGTGAGGCTTCTCAAACAGAAACCGTGTCTGAAGAAAACAAAAGTCTTATCTGGACACTGCTGAAACAAGTCCGTCCTGGCATGGACCTGTCCAGGGTAGTTCTGCCTACATTTATTTTAGAACCTCGTTCTTTCCTGGATAAACTTTCAGATTACTACTATCATGCGGATTTCCTATCTGAGTAAGTAGTTTATTTCTTAAAATAGAAGATACTTTATGGTGTTAGAGGTTCTCTGCAGGGCCATTTTCAGTGGTTATGCCTTGCCAAAATCAGACCCTAATGAAACATCACTCCCTCTTTTTCACCATTTCCTTAGTTAAAAGTAATAAGAATACTTTAATTAGAATAATGAAACCTTTAATTAGAATAATATTAATAATGAATAATTTGCTATCTTTCCATTTGTGAAATTGAATTGAGAGATCACAAACTTGAGGAAGATTGGAACTCTATCCCTCACCCAACAATACTTCTTTCATAAGCTTCCCTGAGAGGTGATTGACATTATTTGTTCCTCCCCACTCAAGCCCACAGTCACATTCCATCCTGGGACTTGTGCTTCTGTTTATACCTATCTACTGTGCGTGCTTGTGAAACTTACCACAACTAGAACACCCCTCTGAGTGCTGGCTGTTGGCATAAATCCCCACTCTCACCTTCACTTTCCTTCCTGCCGGCTGTTCTCAGATGTAATTCTGAAGAATGCAGGCATAAAGGAATGGGGAAAGGGGCTGTTCACCTCTGTCCCAAGAGTTTCTTGGTGAACCAGTAAAAGATAACAACTTTGTATTCACCTTTAGAAGTCTCACCTTGCCCCCTTTTCAGCTGCAGTAGTGTTTCAACGCACTGTGTTTTCTAAGATACTAAGTTCTGGCTGGCATTGTGACCTGATATTTAGAATTTGCATCAATTTCTGTATTCAGTTTCTATTAGTTTCATTAATGAAAATTGCAAAAAGAAATCATAAGCTAAGTCAAAAGATAATTGATAAACTGCTGGAAAGTTGTTCAAATTATATCATAGAACAAAGTGTTAATCTCTCTAAAATAATAAGAGCTCCTAGAAATTGAGATGAAAAAGATCAACAATCTAATAGAATTAGGAATAGAGGAAATGACTAGACAGTTCAGAAATAAATAGAAACAACCTTTAAATTTAAACATCTCACTAAAAGTAAGAAAAATGCAGATTCAAACTACAGTAAGATACAGTTATTCTTTCATCACATTGACAAATAGTCCAAAAGCTTTTATACTCCAGCTCTGCCTTATATTTTCTTATAGTTGTTCTTTCTTTCACCTGTCTAGAATATGAGATACGTTCCTATGAATCACAATAAGATCTTCTCAAGAGATGTCCATTTTCCCAAATTGTAAGGTTACACTTTTTCAGCAACACATTCTGTTGCCAAAGCTGTGTGGGGGCAACAGGCACTCCCATATACTACTAATAGGAGATACAAATTAGCACAGTGCTTTCAGAGGGGATCTGGCAGTATTTATCAAAATTATAGATGCATTCATACTTTGATTCAGTAATCCCACTCCTGGGAATCATTCCTACAGATATAACTATACATGTGCAAAGTGGCATATATACAAGATTGTTGCAGCAAGTTCTTAATAGTTAAAAGGTTGAATATAATCCAAATGTCCAAATATAATGGACTAAATAAAGTATGGTATATCCACACATAAGGAAGAACCCTATAAACTGATATGGAGGGACCTCCAGGATTATGTGTGTGTATGTGTGTGTGTGTGTGTGTGTGTGTGTGTGTTAAAAAAGCAAGGTACAGAACAGCATGTATAGTATGCCACTTTTTTTAGAAAGAGAAGAAAAAGAAGACTACATATTTATATTTACTTGTTTATGCTTAAAGAAAGCTGTTAAAAAAGTAAAAAGGAGAAGAAGAAGAAACCAGAAGATGTTACTTGTAGGAGTTAAGTAGGAACAGTTTGGAAAGATGGGGCAATAGCAAGACAGTGTATGCTTTTTTATATTGCTTTGAGTTTTGAGCTATCTATATGTAAAATTTTAAATTAACTTACATAGGAAGAGAATTTAAAATAAGATAGAAGGAAAGTAAAAAGAAGATTGTTACTCCAGAAAAGTACACCTTTTAATTTGGGGAAATTAACATACTTCATATTGTCATAATTGTCAGCAGGCTTAGGCCGGCCCTCTTCCATCTCACACCTTTTCTTCAAAAATCACCACATTGGACTGTCAGACATGCTTGTGAAATACAAATACTTTTTTATATGTAAAAATGACATTTTAAATAACTAAATTGCAACACTATAAAAATTTCTCAATAGAATTCACTTCTAACATATACAATTAATGTTTTGCAACATTTACAACAACAGTAAAATGGCAGGGGACAGCTGGGTCATGGCTTCTAAATATTCTTTAAAATGAAACTTATGCTCCAATTATCTGTCATACTGGTAGAGTTTGTTCACTCTGGAAAATCAATAGGCAGCAGTAAAGGGGAGGTTGAGGGCTAAAAATGGAAGAAATCATTTTTGATTGATTTAAATTATTTTCAGTCTTCCTTATTTGTAATTTGAAACTTATGTGTTTTTTTTACTAGGGACTGAGAAACCATATAATCCTATACTTGGCAAGGGAGGTAATTTGCAAGGAAGAGGCTGGCAACAGCCTATTCTCCTCCCCTCCATACAATATAACACTTAACTGTTATCATACATCAGCCTTCTCTAACTAGCATCAAAATTGAGAATGAACTTAACCAAGTGGTCCTTCATTGACATATGGGGCTGAAGATCTCTTATGAAATTGTTAACAGGGTTGGGTGGCTACTGTCCTTGCAAGTACTAGGTATCACACAGTGCATGAATTTCAAAATCTGTATTTTTTTCAATCACAATTTTTCATGGAATGCCTAGTATTATCTAAGATTGTGTAGAGCCACAGTTGAGAAACCTTGGTTTGCAGAGTTTCCCAAAACTGCTTCAGGAAAGACCTGGTGGTATGCCAAAGAATATGAAAATGGGAGTAAAGGAACTATGAAAAATGATTATGAAAAATAATTCTTGGATATTGATTTAGATAGTTGTTTTTGCTATTTTAAATATGAATTTGCTTTCAAAACATATCTCATAGTTGTTGGCTTGATAAATATGAAGGAGATTTGTGATATATTCTACAATATTTTTGTGTTGATCATTTTGTTTTTTAGGGCTGCTCTTGAAGAAAATCCTTACTTCCGTTTGAAGAAAGTAGTGAAATGGTATTTGTCAGGATTCTATAAAAAGCCAAAGGTAATGTTTACATTTTCTTTCTTTACCCTTGTATGAGTTCCTTGTTTCTTATGTTGCTCTTATATTATTAATTAATAATTGTATTATTGGTAGACCTTTTAGAGTTAGCAAAATTGCAAACTACTTGACCATTTTAGATCTGTATTATGTTTGGAGTCATTTAATTTTATTTCATATTACTATTGTGAAATTTTGAAAAGGCTGTCTCCTATATGACACAGTTAAACCCATTTTGACTGTTGTAAATTATTTTGAATCTTCTGTGTTCATAATTTGAAGCCTGTGTTGTTTTGGTTTTTTTTTACTAGGGACTGAAGAAACCATATAATCCTATACTTGGTGAGACTTTCCGTTGTTTATGGATTCATCCCAGAACAAACAGCAAAACTTTTTATATTGCTGAACAGGTATTATAAATACATATTACAGAAGAAAACTGATTCAGAAATTATTGGGATATTTTTATAGAAAATATTAGCTCAGTAGGCTCACTGATGATTAACCCATTTTATTAGTGAACATTCGTTAAACATTTAACCTTTTTGTACTAAATACTACTAAATGCTATATTCCTAATTATTACTATTATAGTCATGGAATCTCTTGAAAAAAATAAAACTACTCCCCCTCCCCTTTTATTGGCCAAAATCATACTTTTAATACATCTTTTTGATCATGTTCAAAATTCTTCAGTAGTTCCCTAGTTCCGAAATCAAATTTAGACCTTTTTGGGCTTTTTTGGCATTAAAGAGATCTTTCCAAATTTATCTCAAATTACATGCCTTTCTGAACCCTCCATGGTTATTAAGCCTGTGTATTCACAATCCAGGAACCTGATCCTGTACTTTCTTGGCTCACCTTTTTTTAAATTTAAGCTACCAGCCCAATATTTCTTCTCAACTATTCTTCATCTAAATAAACCCTCATCTGCTCATCCTTCATGATCCAGATGACTGCAGACTGCAGCTGCTAGTGATGTCTCCCTTCTCAAACCTCTGTTTTATTTTTTTGTGATTATCCATTAAACTGTTATTTTACCATTTATATTGTTTAACTTTTTTTAGAATATTCATTTCCCTAAGTCAATTGTTAGCTACTTGAATGCTTATTCTGTTCCCCCCCATAACACCACTCTTTTTTTGTCATACAAATGGTAAGCAATCAGAAATATTGTTGGTTTTTAAATTTCCGTTTGTTTAAACTAAATACATCTTTATTTATGATTCTAAATCTTATTCCATGTCCACACAAACTTGAAGAATATGACATTCTCTGTCAATAACAAGGGCCCTCTTATAATAATTTTTACCTTGAGTGTAAGGATGATGTCATTGAATATCCATACCTTTTTCAAAGAGATTTTGATACACCACAGGTTGAGACCACTAATCCATATTAATTTTTTTAAACTAATGATTATACCACCTTGCCTTCTAGTTCACTATAATTCTTCACAAAATTAGGAAGCTTGGTAAGAGTTTAATTGATTTTAGCTTTGTCTACATTTCAGAAAATATGAGGTATAAATATATTGGAAATATTGGTTACTAAAATAACATATTTTTCAAGCTTTTGTTAGTTTCCTAGTTTTGTTAGTTTTGTTAGCCTATTCAGAAATCCAGAACAACCATTGTATTAGTTACCCATTGTTTTGTAACAGATTACCACCAAAACTTAATGGTTTAAAACAACAAACATTTATTATCTTATACAGTGAGGTTCAGGAATCTGGGAGTTCCTTAGCTGGGTGGTTCTGGCCCAGGGTCTTTCACGAGATTGCATTCAAGATGTCAGGTGGTTTTGTAATTACCTGAAACCTTGTTTAGGCTGGAAGATTCACTTCTAAACTCAACTCATATGGTAGTTGTCAAGAGGACTCAATTCCTCACTACATAGGCCTCTCCATAGAGTTCTCAGAGCTAATGATCTGCAAGAGAAACACCAAAATGGAAGCTGCAGTATCTTTTATAATAATCTCAGAAGTGAAATGCCATCACTTCCACACAAGCCAGAATACCAGGTGATTTAGAGGACATCTTGGTGGCTGGTTACTACAACCATCAATATTTAATGTTTATACAATATTTAATTTTACTACTTACCAAATATTTCTTCTTGCTCATTATTAGCGTACACTTTTAAGACAAATTTTTTATAATAGCACAATAATATGCTTATCTTATTTTATATTTTTTCCTGTGTTCAATAGGTATCCCATCATCCACCAATATCTGCTTTTTATGTTAGTAATCGAAAGGATGGATTTTGCCTTAGTGGTAGTATCTTGGCTAAGTCCAAGTTTTATGGTGAGTTTCCTCCCTCCTCCAACTCATACTCTTCTTCTGGGATTTTTTCTGGTGGGTTTTTATTTAAACAGTGACTCAGATTGTTTTCAGCAGGAAATTTATGTCATTTTAAGTACCATATTTACTTGGATAATGGGCTTTTTATAACTTTGGATTCACTTCTAAATCGCTCATGTTTCTGTCGACAAGAGGACTCAGTTCCTCAGCTGCTGAAGGCTTGATTGAGCTGGAAGATTCCAGCAGTTGTGGATTTAGAAATTCATCTGCAAACATCACCCATCAAAAAACAGAATAACAGGTGTCCACTATAGCCCTTTTAGTGCATATTGTCTTTCTTTTTTCCTTTAGCCCTACCAAGTATTTTATGCTCTACCTCAATATACCTGAGGGATCATCAATCTTTCTATTCTAGTCTTTGAATAAAGAGAGAAAGAATATAAGTAGAATTAGGATAACTCCATGGTCAATCAATAATGATATTTAACCTTGGACCAAATAATGTACCAATAAAAACTTCTGTAAGTACAAGAAAAAATAGGCACATATGGTTACAATAGGAAACCTTAATACAAAAACTGACAATTCCAAGAAGCTGTTGCCAAAGGAATACACTTGAAAAATATATGTAACCTTAAATGCTTTTCTTTAACTGATTTTCAAATGGAGAAAAATCAAAGAATTAAATTTGAACTAAAATTTTTAAAACCTTAACTAGAAAAATTCAATTATAGTAAAGTAGGAATAATAAAATATATAAACCAGAAATTCTAATTCTAATTACCTGGGGTAGAAGAGAACCATAGAGAGGTCTGTAACAGAGAAATCTACCAATAATTTTTGATCCAGGAAGTTGGTACATGTCTCTATATTTCTTCAAGATGTCTCTTATTTCCCTTGATGTTTACTTTGTTTGGTTTAGGGTTATTTTGCCTCTTTGAGGGGAGCAGGGGATGTTTGTTTTGGAGAGTGATTGTTTTCTAAAGGTTACATATATTTCTCATTTGGATTATTCCCTCCGGGCCAAAGTTTAAATGACATTTATGAGAGTGTGTTCTACCCTTGTAAACATTTTAATTGAATACTGGATATATATAACTCACTCTCTGGGGTGACTTGAGCAGTTGGTCCTCTCCTTTTTTAATTTTTACTACAGTTTATGTACATCACAGATACCTGTTTCTTTATAATTTGAAAGAATTTGCTAAATTCTTTCTTTGCAGAGGTACATTTTGATAATTTTCTCATTTCTTCTTTGCTTACTGGTTTGCTCATATAGAAATTTCTTGTTAGGTCAGTTTTGATAGTTTATTATTATTCTAGAAGTAGTTCATTTTTTATTTAAATTAACCTAAATATATCTGGGCAGAGTATACTCTTTTGAAAAGTAATCTCTTTCTTGATACTTTGATGTAGTTAACTAGCAGTTTTTCTTTTTATGGTTTTTGCTTTTGTTGTCATGGTTAGAAAACCCTTTCTCACTTCAGTTTATGTTGTAATGCACTTATATATTCTCACACTTTTTATGCTTCCATTGCTCTTTAATTTCCCTGGGATTTCTATGTATAATAGTGTGTATGGAATGAAATAAGATTATAATTTAACCATTTTTTTATTGGCTGAAAGATCTGTCATCATTTGAAAGAACTTCTCATAGCTTTTCAAGTGGTATCCATGACCCACCAATTTGTAATCACTTATTGGTTAAAATTTTGGAATCTTGAATCCCACTTATAACTTACAAAATCAAAATTACTTGGCTTAGGAATATATATTTTTACAATCTTCTCAGGTGATTCTAAACTTTAAACTTTAAAATGACTTATGAAATAATTTCGAGTAAAACATAGAACACAAATAGTGAATGCAGTTGAAACCCAAGTATGCACTAAAAAATGTGTACATACATATATAGGAAGTCTATTCTAAGATATTATGATTAACCTGAATGATGAAATTATGAGCAATTGTCTGTGGAATTTTCAAATTTTCCACACAGAGCAAGTATTCACTTTAAAATAAGTGAAAATCCAGTTACTTTAAACAGATTATGCTTATGAATACTATATAATTTTTAAATGATTTTATGATATATAGATACATGTATAAAGTTGGATACAAAAGATATACATAGTTTTGCTGTGTTAAAATTGTATATGGATAGAGATTGTGGAAGATGGAGGAGTAGAAAGTTCCAGGTTTCAGTCCCTCCACCAAATCAACAATTGAACTGCAGGAACTGTCTGAATGAACTACTTTGGAACTCTGGATTCTAGTGGAACACTGCAGCATCCAAGGAAGACCTGGAGGAAGAACTGGTATATAGTGGTAAATACCGTGCAGCAGCTACCAACCCCCATCCCCCAACTTCCTGACAGGCAGCAGTAGGGACTGCAGCCCAGGCTCCTGGTGCAGCTTATTGGTGCCAGGGTGAGCTCTAAAGACCTAGTCTTCCACAATCCAGAGATGTATGGTCTGATCACTGATCACAGCTTTTTTTATTTTTATTTATTTTTAAGGATTTATTTATTTATTTACTTTTATCCATTCCCCCCCCCCCCCC
>JAQZBX010017891.1:5684-16362 GCA_029593785.1 Cabassous unicinctus | reverse complement strand
CCTTCTATATTTTTCTTTTTTTTATTTCTACCAGGAGGTCCCAGGGATCGAACCCATGTCCCTCCATATGGGAGACAGACACCCAACCACCCAAGCCACATCTGTCCCCCTACTATATCTCTTAAGGCTGACCAAAGATACCCAAAGTCACAGTGTTTTCCCATACAGGATGGTCATATAGTAAATCAGGCTTAGTTTATCACCAGCGTTCTAAAAACCAGAAAAACTAGGTCTGGGAACACATGCATGGTTTCTAATATAGCGAATGTTTAGCCTACCCTGATTATCACAAAATCAGGAAAGCAAGAATATTCTCAGTGATCACAGCTTTTGATCAGCTACTTCGTATCACTGGGGGGCTACCTCTGAGGGCAACCATTGTTCCAGCCTCCCTCAGAAAAAAGCAGCAGAGGAGTCATAAAGAGGTAGTACCATTTTGGGTTTGTTTGTTTTTTTCTCTTTTTCTCTTTCCATTCCCTGAATGGATACAAAAAATAGTTTGGACAAGTCATAAATTGATGGCCCCAGCCCTCAGCAACAACAACAAAAATCCTAGCAATTCCAGAGGAGTGGGAGAACTTGATTTCCAGAATTATAAAAAGATAATGCTCAGAATATCCAGTGCTCAAAAATACTAAAAATTATAAACCACACTAAGGAACAGGAAAATATAGCCCATTTATAGGAAAGAAAGAATTTGCCAGAAACCATCCCTGAGGTAGCTCATACATTGGAACAATTAGTCAAAGACTTTAAATCAGCTATCTTAAATATGTTCAATGAGCTAAAGGAATCCATATACAAAGAACTAAAAGAAATTAGGAAAACATTGGCTAAACAAAAGAAAAAGAAGGAAATTATAAAAAGGAGCCAAACAAAAATTTTGGAGCTGCAAAATAATAGTAATTGAAATGAAAAACTCATTAGATTCAACAGCAGATTTGAATAAGCAGAAAAAAGGATCAGCAAACTTGAAGGCGCAAGACCCTTGAAATTAGTTAGTGCGAGAAGAAATGAAAAATAATTAAGAAAAATTAACAGACTTGAGGGATCTGTGGGGCACCATGAAAAATACTAACATACACATCATTGGAATCCTTGAAGGATAAGGGAGAGAAAAAGGGCAGAAAAGGTATATGAAGAAATAATGACTGAAAACTTCTCAAATATGACGAAATACGTGAAGTTCAACAAACTCCAAGCAATATAGACTCTAAAACATGGGTTCTTAACCTTTTTTGTTCCACGGACCCCTTTGCCAGTCAGGTGAAAACCACGGACCCCTCCACACTATACTGTGTATTATTTAATAAATATATCACACCCGCACCAACACATCCCCACAAGAATAATGGTTTTTTTTTGAATTTCAATTCAAGCTCATGGACCCCTGCTCTAAAAGATCTACACCAATACACATTATAGCAAAATTCTCAAAATCCAAAGACAAAGAGAGGATTTTGAAAACAGGAAGAGAAAAATGACTTGTCATGTACTGTACAAGGGATCCCCATAAGATTAACAGTAGATTTCTCATCAGAAACCATGGAGGCCAGAAGACAGTGGAATAACATATTTAAAGTCTTTAAAGAACAAAAACAGTTAACCAAGAATTCTATATCTGGCAATATTATCTTTCAAAAATGGAGAAGTTAAGACATTACAGAAAAACAAAAACTGAAAGTGTTCATTACCAGAAGACCTGCTCTACAAGAAATGCTAAAGGGAGACCTTCAGGCTGAAATAAAAAGACACTACACAATAACTTGAAGCCATACAAACAAATAAAGAACATTGGTAAAAGTAACTACATAGGTAAATATGAAATCCTGTATTATTGTACTTATGGTTTATAACTGCTCCCCGCATATGACTTATCCGGCAAATATGTAAAAAATATTTAAAATCTCTATAAATGGATATACAATGTATAAAGATGTAATCTGAGATAATAACAATATAAAGGGGGAAGGAAGGAGATATAGGAGTAAAGAGTTTGTATACTACTGAAACTAAATTGGTACTAGTTGAACTAGGTTGTTATTAGTTTAAGATGTTAATGGTAATTACAAAGATAACCAGTAAGAAAATAACTAAAAAATATAAAGGGAATCAAGGGTACCCTACAAAAAATCAACTAAATACAATTAAAGGCAGTAATGGAGTAATTGAATAAATTTTGTTTTGAATTGTTTGAACTAGTTTTGTGAAATTTACTAAACAATATTTGTTTCAGGAAACTCATTATCTGCAATATTAGAGGGAGAAGCACGGTTAACTTTCTTAAATAGAGGAGAAGATTATGTAATGACAATGCCATATGCTCATTGTAAAGGTAAATGTTTTCCATACTTGAGTTAGATGCTCCTTAAACCTTCTTTTTAAATATACCTTATATGGCCATAATTTGTTATGCTTCAAAATTGATGGAGTCAGCATTATATATTATTTAAAATGTCCTTGTTTTGCAAACACTTAAGATTATTGCTTTCATTTGCTGAATATTCTTGTAACTAGTTCACCCAAAACAGACTTCTTGTGATGTATATTTAGACTGTATCTAAAGCATATAGACTATATAGAAGAGAGTGATTTATAATAATTGAATTTCTTTTCATTTGCCTTATGTGCGTGTTTTGAAATTTGATAAGACTTCCCATTATTTCAGAATCCTTAAGAGTGATATTCATCTTCTTATACCCCCACCCATTTTAATTTCAGCTTACTACTTTTCAATTTGCCTAAGCCTTTAAAACATTTTCTCTCCCCCATTTGATAGTTTCTTAAAAGTTAGTGAATTATGCTTTATTCCCTCATTATTTAAGATATAGTTAAAGGTCTGAAATCATATCATTTACTACAGTACAAGCACAAATTATTCTATGCACTTCACTTTTATAAACTTATTTAATCATTTCAGTAGCCCTATAAAATAGGTAATTTTATTATCCCTGTATTACAGATGATGAAAATGAGACATAAAGCAGTTAAGTTAATTTGCCTGAGATCATACAGCTAGGATGTAGAACTGTGATCTGAACCTGGGCAGTCTGCTTCTACAATCTGTACTTTTAACTACTATACTATAGTAATAGCTTAAATACTTAGCTTAGCCGTTATCTGCTCCCTCTTTCCAACCCATTTCTTGCAAATAATTTTTTGGTTTATAATCTAATTTATTTTAGGAACCAATTCATGAAAGCATAGAAATTATATAGTATGGCCTCATTTCACATATGAAAAAACTGGAATGGTTAAGAATCTTATCCAAAGCCAACCCAACTAGTTAGTAAGAAAGCTGACACTAAAATCCAGGCTTCCTGACCACCATCTACTATACCATATACCCACCTAGAACTAGGTATAAAAGAGTGGCAAACTTGTAGCCTCAGGCTAGATAAGTCTTAGAGTTTCTTGTATAGTTATTGAAATAGACATGAAGTAAAATATCTTAATTTATGAATTTGATAAAAATATATTTTTTAAAATTTTATATTATTTGGAATCAATTAAATGATATTGTGATTTATATATCCATGTCATGCCCAGCTAACAATAGAGAAAAAAATGTTATCATAGCAATGATTTTATTGCATGAAAAAAAAGAGCTTATAACCTTTTATGAAGGACAGTAGGAAATGATTACTTTTATCTGCATTTTCCCAAGGTGTGTTCCCCAAATCACTTTTCCAATAAGTGTTTTACAAATAAAGAGTTCTGTAGCCAAACAAGTATGAGAAACATTACAAACTATTGGCCCTTTTTAAAATTAAATTTTATTTATTTTTTTAATTAAATTTTTGTTTCCATCTTGGAAATTAACATTTTGCATTTGCATACTAAAGTCTGCTTCAACAGCTTAGTCTAGCTACCTAACTACACACACACACACACACACGCACACACACACAAAACCTGTTTGACTTTGTTAAACACAGAATATCCCCCCAACATTTAATCACAACATCTATTTTGGGGTTTTTGTTTGTTTTACTTATATCTATAGCCTACAGAACTAATTTCCTGTCTGTATTGTAGATTTTTATTGAGTAAACAGAATGCCTTTGAATTATGTTTCTCGTAGGAGGAGATTAGATTACAAAGGCATTAGCTAGTGTCCTTATCTTTTCAACCTTTTGCCAATTTCTTTTCCTTTAGGAATTCTTTACGGCACAATGACACTGGAACTTGGGGGAACAGTCAATATTACATGTCAAAAAACCGGATACAGTGCAATACTTGAATTCAAACTAAAGGTTAGTAGAGACGGATAGGGGTCACCTAATTCAAGGGGAGCTGTGCTATAAATATTGAGCAAAGAGCACTGTTCAGTTCTCGTTTAAGTGCTAAATAGGAGTACAGAGTTCATATTAGGTCAAAGTGAGATTTAAGAAGTGATTGGATAGAAATTTCTCAATATGCTTTACAAATACTAAAGCTCATCAATCAACTGAGTTCTAGATATGTATGCTAAGACAGAGTTGTATTAGACACTATTTCTATATAACAAATTACACTAAAACTTACAGTCTTAAAAACAACTATGTTTTTATTTTCATGGATTCTTTAGACCAGTAATTTGGACAGGGCATATTGGGGATGATTTGTCTCAGCTACATAGTCTCCAGTCTTAGTTAGGAAGACTTGCAAGCTGAGGGTGACTCCACAGTTGGGGGCTGGAATCATTTGAAGGCTCATCATTTGCATGTCTGGTGCCTGAACTGGAATGACTCAAAAGACTAGACATGCTGATCTGAGCACCTGTATATCTGGCCTTTCCATGTGGCTTGGTTTCCTCACAACATAGCCTCGAGGTGGTTGAACTTCTTACCTGTCATCTCATAGCATCACCAGTGTGCCAGTGAGCAAGGCAAAAGCTGTCTTGCCTTTCATGACCTAGTTTTAGAAATCACTTCCACCATCCTCTATTAGTTGAAGAATCGTAAACCCACCCAGATTCAAAGGGCAGGGAAATAGACCCTGCTTCTCAATGGGAAGCTGGCATGGTCTCATTGAGGAAGAGCATGTGGGGTGGGGTAGGGGGAAGAGTATTGTTGACAGCATCTTTGGAAAACACTATCTGCCTCAGAGTGAAGGAAATTTGAGACCTTTTCACAGTGTTAATTGTTGGTGTGGGACAGTACATTTTGTTCCAATAAAAATATTTTTCTGAACTATTTAGTATTTGTTACTAAATTGCTTCTGCCTTAATATCCAGCTGATCAGAAGCTTTGCTTTAACAAATGATCTCTTTTAAGTACCATGTGATGCAATTTCCTTTGTTTGGTATATTTTTAATCTTAGCAAATTATTGCTTGTATGATGAGAGGGATGTTTGAGAGTCATGACCAAAGAGGTCTTAAGTAATTTATGACACCGTTAAGGGTTAGATTGGAACATCAAAATACAGTCTCTAAGGAGATGTCAGTTAGGCAATTTAGTAACTCAAAGCATATTCCTTCTAATTTCATTTTATTTTATTTTATTTTATTTTATTTTATTTTATTTTTACTTTGGTATTGTTTTACTTTGTTTTGTTTTGAGGGAGGGGTAGTCTTTCTTTCAGTAGATCAGTTAAATCCCTCAGGTTTACCAAGTTGTTATTGCTTAAAAATGTTACCACATTAATAGGGTACAGTCTTAAGGGTCAGGAGAGAAACCTGAGAGAGTACAGAATGTGATTCAGTTATATATATATTGTAATCGAGAAAGATTGTGTTTATTTATTTGGACTTTACATAGTTTGTTGTTACCTGTTTTTCCCACTGCAACAGATTCAAAATTTGTTTTTATTGAACATTTCTGACTAAAATCTGAGTCAGTATTTTACCTTTTATGCACTATATATAAATTCAAGAGTGCTATAATTATAAAATTGCTTTTAAAATTTTTTTGTCCACATTGTATGTAAATATAAGTTAAAATTAAAACATTCCTTTAAAGTTTTCTCTTTTAAAAGCCATTTCTAGGTAGTAGTGATTGTGTTAATCAAATATCAGGGAAACTTAAATTGGGAAAAGAAGTCCTAGCTACTTTGGAAGGCCATTGGGTAAGTATTTTTATATACTAGTTTTAAAAAATAATAATTTGATTCTATGGGGAAAAAAATAACAGTCACATTTTAAAATTAGAAGCACACATATTCCATTGCTAAAACATAAACTTCAGCTTAATAACAGATGTTTTGATGTTAATATACTATTGGAAAATATTTAGTTTTACATATTTTCTCTTTCCAAAACTTTAAAACAATAAAATTAGCTAAGCCTTATTTATCACTTACTATGTACTGCATTGTTTAAAAACATTACTCATACTAACTCATTTAATATTTAATATAAACCTATGAGGTGGGTACTATTATTATCTCCATTTTAATAAGGAGGAACCTGAGGAAAAGGGAGTTTAAGTAATTTGCTCAGAGTAAGTGGGTGGAGCCACAGTTGCAACCCAGACACTCTGGCTCCAGGGCCATGCTCTTAACCACTGCACTATACTGTCTCTCATTTAAAAAGAAGGGCATAGTTCCAATTAGAGTTTCCTTTTGAGGAATATGGAAAGGAAATTGTGGTATATGAGAGCACTGGCTTTTATTGACTTTTCTGCTGACCTAAGTTCACACTTATATAACTTTCATAGAGAAGCTTAAATTAATAAAAAGGATTACGTACTCTCACTGTGAACACTGAGTACCTATTTTGCATTGTAAGAAACAAAAATGATGAGGAAAATGATGGAGAAAATGAAACGAGATCTGAAGACTCAGCTGAGAGGCCAGATATGCTCTCAAACATTTTTAAATTAATTGACTACTATCTGAATGTTATTTGGAGAAAAGATAAAAACATCTTTTTTGAAAATGAAATATATAAGATTGTGCTCAAATTTTTAATGCTAAGAAAGATTCTTTCAGGTTGTTCTCTATATAATGAGTAGGTGGATAATGAAAAGTATCCCATTGTAGCTGCAGCAAATACTATGCTCTTCTTTGTTAGTGAAGAGATGATTGTTGAGACTTTGCATGTAATTGTTTGAAATTTATTTATTAAGTAAAACTTGTGAAATCTCATGAACTTTCAGTCAATTCAGCCAAATTTTAAAAAATTGAGTACAATTACATGTTTAATCTTAATGAATGTTTTTATAAAAATGACAAATTTGGGGCTTCAGGAAAAGTGCTAGTTATATTTGATTTTTTAAAACATGTTTAACTGCACATAATTAAGTAGCAGAAAGAATTATTATTATTATTATGCTATATAATCCCTTTCTAAATAAGGAAAATCTTTTACATTAATTTTTAATTTCCTTAAATATAGGATAGTGAAGTCTTTATTAATGACAAAAAGACTGATAATTCAGAGGTTTTCTGGAATCCAACACCTGACATTAAGCAATGGAGATTAATAAGGCACACTGTAAAATTTGAAGAGCAGGGAGATTTTGAATCCGAGAAGTAAGTATACCATTTTTCAGCTAACTTCATGAAGATCAAAAATTATTTTTTGATCTCTTAATAGTGTGGTCATTTTTCTCTGTTTTTAAATATCAAATATATATAGTTATATATAATAATTAAATTTATTTATTTATTTATTTAAAGAAGTTATAGATTCATGCAGAAAATAGAGTTTCCATATACCCCCCCACACACACGTACAATTTCTCTTATATTTACACTTTCTGTTACTGTGGTATCTTTGTTATAATAGATGAAATAATTTTATTGTTACTATACTATTAACTGTAGTCCATAGTTTACATTGGGATTCACCGTGTTGAACGCTACTTTTTGAAAATTTGTGTTCTAGTTATATATATACAATTTTGAATTTTCCCTTTTAACCACATTCAAATATGTAATTCAGTGGTGTTCATTACATTCACAATGTGCTACCATCACCACCATGCATTACCAAAACTTTTCCACTGTTGCAAACTGAAAATCTGTACCCTATCCATACCCTGACCTATATTCTATTTTTCACTCCATAAATTTACTTATTCTAATTATTTCATGTCAGTGAGATCATACAATATGTGTCTTTTGTGTCTGGCTTATTTCACTCAACATGATGTCTTCAAGGTTCATCCAAGTTGTTACATGTATCAGAATTTCATTCCTTTTTATGGCTGAATAATATTCCATTGTATGTGCATACCACATTGTTTATCCATTCATCAGTTGATGGGACACTTGGGTTGCTTCCACCTTTTGGCAATTGCGTATAATGCCTCCATGAACATCGGTGTGCAAATATCTGTTCCGAGTCCTTTCTTTCATTTCATTTAGGTTATATACCTAGAAGTGAGATTTCTGGGTATACAGTAATTCCATACTTAAGTTTCTGAGGAGCTGCCAAACTGTATTCCACAGCACCCACACCATTTTATATTCCCACAAACAATGAATGAGTGTTCCTATTTCTCCACATCCTCTGCAACACTTCTTTTCTTCCTTTCTTTCCTTTCTTTCCTTTCTTTCTTTCTTCTTTTTTGTACTAGTAGCCAGTCTAGTGGGTATGAAATGGTATCTCATTGTGGTTTTGATTTGCGTTTCCCTAATGGCTAATGATATTGAGTATCTTTTCATGTGCTTATTTGCCTAAATTTATGTGTCTTCTTTGAAGAAATGTCTGTCCAAGTTTTTTGCCCATTCGGGTTGTGTGTCTTTTGGTGGTTGAGTTGTATGATTTCTTTATATATTTTGGATATTAAACCCTTATGGGATGTGTATTTTCCAAATATTTTCTCCCATTCTATAGGTTGTCTTTTTACTTTCATGATAAAGTCCTTTGCACAAAAATTTTTATTTTGATGAGGTCCTATTTATCTTTTTATTCTTTTGTTGCTTGTGCTTTGGGTGCACAAATATATATAGATATCAAATATATATAGTTATGTATAATATATATATATATAATATATATAACTTTATTGTATATGCTTTGGGTGCACAAATAAACACCATTTGTTGAAGAGACTATTCTTGCCCCATTCATGTCAAATATCAATTGGCCATACATGTGAGGGTTTATTTCTGAACTCTCAGTTTGATTCCATTGGTCTATATATCTTTCCTTGTGTCAGTACCTTGCTGTTTTGATTATTATAGATTTGTAATAACATTTAAAATCAGGACTTATGCTTCAACTTCATTCTTCTTTTTCAAGATAGTTTTGGCTAATCAAGGCCCCCTTAAACCCTTCCTTACAAATTTGATGATTGGCTTTTTCATTTCTGCAAAGAAGGCTATTGAAATTTTGATTGGGATTGCCTTGAATCTGTAAATTGCATTGGGTAGAACTGACATCTTAAATAATAGTCTTCAAGTCCAAGAACATAGAATGTCCTTCTATTTATTTAGGTCTTTTTATTTCTTTTAGCAATGTTTTATAGTTTTCTGTGTATATGTCGTTTACATCTTTGATTAAATTTATTCCTTAGATATATGATTCTTTTTGTTGCTATTGTAAATGGAATTTTTTCTTGATTTCCTCTTCAAATTGTTCATTACTACTGTACTACAACACTCCTGATTTTTGCATATTGATCTTGTACCCCACCAATTTGCTGAATTCATTTATTAGTTCTAGTAGCTTTGTTGTGGATTTTTCAGGATTTTCTAAATATTGAACCATGTCATCTGTTCATAGGGAAAGTTTTGCTTCTTCCTTTCCAATTTGGATGCCTTTTATTTATTTTTCAGAACTTCCAGTACCGTGTTGAATAACAGTGGTGACAGTGGACATCCTTGTCTTCTTCCTGATCTTAGAGAGAAAGCATTCAGTATTTCCCCATTGAGTATGATGTTAGGTGTAGGTTTTTCATAAATGTCTTTTATCATGTTGAGGAAGTTTCCTTCTATTCTTAGTGTTGTGTTTTTCTCATGAATGGGTGCTGGATTTTGTCAAATGCCTTTTATGCATCACTTAAGATGATCTTCTGGGTTTTTTCCTTCATTCTATGAATGTGATGTGTTACATTAACTGAATTTCTAATAATGAACAACTCTTGCATGCCTATGATAAATCTCACTTGATGATGGTGTATAATTCTTTTAATGTGCTATTGGATTCAATTTGCTAGAATTTTGTTGAGGATTTTTGCATGTATATTCATAAGGGATATCAGTCTCAATTTTTTTTTTCTTGTAGTATCTTTATCTGGCTTTTTGATATTAGGATGATGTTGGCCTCAAAGAATGAATTAGGAAGTGTTCCCTCCTATTCGATTTTTTGGAAGAGCTTGAGCAGGATTGGTGTTATTCTTTTGGAGTGTTTGATAAAATTCACCAGTGAAGCCATCTGGTCCTGGGTTTTTCTTTGTTGGGAAGTTTCTGATTACTGGTTCAGTCTCTTGAAATCTTCTCTTTCTTAATGAGTCAATGTAGGCAGTTTTTGTTTCTGGTAATTTGTCCATTTGTTGGCATTCAGTTGTTCATAGTATCCTCTTATAATCCTTTTTATTTATTTGGGATCAGTAGTAACATCCACGCTTTCACTTCTGATTTTTGTTATTTGCATCCTCTCTCTTTTTGTCTTTGTCAGTCTAGTTAGATTTTATTGATCTTTTCAAAGAACCAACTTTGCTTCATTGATTCTCTCTACTGTCTTTTTGTTCTCTGTTTCATTAATCTCTGCTCTAATCTTAGTTACTTCTTTCCTTCTGCTTACTT